>SNQJ01S0173871.1:0-14237 GCA_010110895.2 Picea sitchensis | reverse complement strand
AGTTAGTACAGCAACTTCTCGGGGTCGTAACTTTTGTATACGATCTTTGTTTTAGGAGAACGATAGCCCATTGGAAAGGTATACTCGAGAAGAAATTTTTTTGACTTGCCTAGGGAAGTGACTTTGGTAGTGCCTTGGACCCAAATCCCCCAAAAATGTCATTTAAGGCCTCAAAACAACCCCAAAAGTTTGGAACCTGAAAAAACTGTCGAAAATCTGCCAAGGTGGAAAATTGTTTTTCAAGCTAGTGGAATAGGTGGGTGGCCACCGATACCCACCTAGATCATGGGTGTCCACCAATATCCACATGGATCAATCCTCACTCCTTGGGAAGAAATGGTCTCCATTGGATTGAGTGCCTGGGGAATAGGGGCAAATGTTTTATGAATCTAAATCTTGGTGAGTTGTGTGCCTTGTTAGAGAAGTTGCTATGCTTGGTATGTGGAAGGCTTTCATGAGCTGGTTCCTGGTGGGGTCGAATCTGCTCCACCAACCTATAGTATTTGGGCTTGACAGGGTACTATGTAGGAACCATTGTAGGTGAAGCAACAATATTTGCTTTCTCTTCTGCAATCTGCTTTTGTTGGATAGAAGGTGTTGAGACTGCAGTGGTTGTAGTGGCCTTCTGTGCATCCTTTGAACACACTGTGAAGAGGATGAATTTTTCAATATGGGAGATTACCTTGCAGAATTTTTTTGGTGGAACAGTAGTCGGAACTACCTCTGGTATCCTATAGATTTGACCCCCTAGAGTAATAATGACACTACTAGGTCAAGACTCATAAACAACATGATGTTTCCACATATATGGTTGGCCCAAAAAAAAATCACAGACATCAAGAGGGGAAACATCACGCACTACCTCATCCTTTAAGTGTTGAATTCCATAGGACATGTGGCATTGTTGGCTGACACAGAGATCTCATCCCTAGTGAAGCCACTCGATGTTGCATGGTTGCAGGTGTGGTGTTATCGACAACCCCAACTATTTAATGACCTCAAATGAGATGAGGTTCTTTTGGCTATCACTATCAATATTGAAATGCAATGGGGTCCTCGTGACCCACATATGTGAATGGAAGAGGTGCTCCCCCTCTTCAGGATCTATTGGTTCTTCTAGTTGAATTGTTGTGGTCGCAATAGGAGCAGTAGGGTCTGGGTCGATGATCTTTTCATTTTCAATATTTTATGTATTGGATTCTAAATCAGGGTTTAGCTCCTTGACTTTGATCTCAGTCACCAATGACTGTTTCAAGTGACATTCATCGGTGGTGTGCCAGGGGATTTTGTGGAAGTCGCACCACTTCCTAGTGTCATTCTTCGTCTTTCCTTTAGCCTTATTTTTTGTGTCTTGGACTGTTTTTCGAGAAGTTGTTGGTTAGGGTCATCTTTACCATTCTTTGGTTGTTGCAGATTTACAGACCCAAACTCCTATTTGTTTCGGTGCCTAAATTTCTGCTCAATTTTGACAACATATCGATAGTTAGCTCCCAATGATGAGATGTTTAGGAAATCCATTTCACTTTATATGTACCTATGTAGAGCCCCATGGTATTTCAAAACCAGATGTCGCTAGGAGTCTTTGATACCCGGTTTGGTGCGCAAGGTATGGAAAGTATTTGTGAACTACAACATTGTTTGGCTCTTCTCGTGTCGCAGTGTGGTCCATCTCGTCTACTAGTCTTCATATTTATCAATAGGGTAGTATTATTCCTTGACCGCATCCACAAAAATATCCCAAGTGGGCTCAGCCCCATATATTCTAGATTCCTCTGTGGAACTTTTTTCCTAGTAAGTTTCCCACCAATTTTTGACATGGGGGAGATCCTTGAGGAGTGAAAAGGTGATCTTTTCCCTGTCGAAAAAATTGTGAACAAAGAAATAACCTTCTAGTAGATTTAACCATTTTTCTAAGGCATCCACATCTATCTGAACTTCAAATAAGGGAATATCATAATTAACTTTTCCCTTGAAGGGAGAGGTTCCTCCAGAGTGGCCACTTTATGAAGATGTGTGTGTTGCTATCGGCAGGCGTTGAAGGATGTGGGAAAAATTCTCCATCATTTTGTCCCTCTCTCATGCGAGAACTTTCTCAAGCAACAGGTTAATAGAATATTATGCTCTGCCATTTTTATTTTATGTCACCATAGAGGGTTTGTTGGGTGTGTGAGATCCATTTTCCTCCAGAGAGACAATCTTGAGACCCAACTTGCTATACTCGGACCTCATTGGGGACATGCATTGAAAAATGATCAAGAACAACCTACTCTAATACCACTGATCCAGATTATTTTCAGAACGAAATGAAAGTAAAGATGTTACAATGAAATACACATAAAAATTTCCAAAAACAGAGAAATATAGCCATAGATGATTTCTATTAATGAAATAAATTCACAAAGACTGTAAAAATACAGAGTGCGAGACTTGCTAGACTAGTGGCAGCTTTATATCTAAGAAGAGATGTGACGGCTATGCTCATTCACTAGAAGATGATTACAATGAGGCTCTGAAGGCCTTTTTATGATAAAAATGAATGCCAAAACCCTAGACATCCAAAATCCTAACTCTAGATAGATGAAGAACCAAAAGACATGTGGGCCCTGTTGCGGTAGGTTAGTACATTAACTTCTTTGGGTCGTAACATTTGTATACGATGTATGTTTTAGGTGTGTGATAGCCCGTTGGAAAGGTCTTTTCAGGAAATATGAAATATGCCATCAAACTCTAAATCCATCTACAGTTTGACTGTGGAAACACAAGAAAACATTGTTTAGAGCCCCAAAATGGCCCTAGAAGTACAAAAAGATGTATTGACATGAAAATTTTCAAAATAATCCAGTTGGAATAGGTAGGAGACCACCAATATCCACCTAGATGCATTGTAGGGATTCAGGACAACCTCATAAGTGCAAAAACCACAATTACAAATAAATGTCCCCATGACAAAGAAACGTGTTGAACTGAAAAATTGTCCAGATGAGCCAGTTGGAATTTGGAACATGTGGGTGGCCACCAATATCCACCTGAATCAATCCTCCCCCCTTAGGAAGAAATGGTCTCCATTGCGTTGAGTTTTCGGGGAAGGGGGAAAATAATTTTTTGAATCAGAATCTTGTTGAGCTACGTGCCTTCTTGGATAAGTTGTGTTGCTTGGTTTGTGGAAGGCTCTCATGAACTAGTTGTTGGTAAAGTTGAATCTGTTCCATGAACTTGTTCTCTCTGGGCTTGACGGGGCACTGTGTAGGCACCATTGTGGGTGAAGAAACAATATCTTCTTTCTCTTATGCAATCTTCTTCTGCTCAGGATAGAAGGTGTTGAGGCTGCAGTGGTTGTAGTGGCGTTTTTTGCATTCTTTGAACAAAATTTGAAGATGATTAATTTTGCAATACAGAGATTACCTTGCAGTACTTTTTTGGTAGAACAATAGTCAAAACTACCTCTGGTATCCTGTAGAGCTCACCCCCTAAAGAAATAATGACACTACAGGGTCAAGACTCATAAACAACATGATGTTTCTACAGACATGGTTGGTCCAAAACAACATCACGGACATCAAGAGGGGAAACCTCACCCACTACCTCATCCTTGAAGGGTTGAATTCCATAGGACAGGTGGCACTAATGGCTGACGTGGATATCTCGTCCCTGGTGAAGCCACCAATTGTTGTATGGTTGTGGGTGTGGTGTTGTCAACAACCCAACATTTTTTCGACCTCAGCTAAGATGAGGTTCTTCAGGCTATCACTATAAACAATAAAATGAAACGGGGTCCCCTTCACCCAAATCTGTGAATGGAAAAGGTGCTCCCCCTCTTCAGGATCTATTATTTCTTCTAGTTGAATTGTTGCGATCATGGCAGTAGCAATAGGTTCTGAATCAATGATATGTCCATTTTCAATATTTTCTAGATTAGATTCTGAATCACAGTTCATCTCCTTGTCTTTGACCTCATCCACCAATGACTATTTCGAGCGGCATGCATTGGTGTTGTGCCAGGGGATTTTGTGGAAGTCGCACCACTTCCCATAGTCATTCTTCGTCTTTCCTTTACCCTTATTTTCCTATGTTTTGGAATGGTTGTTGGGAGGCGCTTGGTTAGGGTCGACATTACCATGCTTTGGTTTTTGCAGATTTGTAGACCCGAACTCCCATTTGTTCTAGTGCCTAAATTTATGCTCAATTTTGACAACATATCGATAAGAAGCTCCCAATGATGAGATGTTTAGGAAATACATTTTGGTTTGGATGTACCTATGTAGATCCCCACGATATTTTAGAACCATATGTCGCTCAGAGTATTTGATACCTAGCTTGGTGTGCAAGGTATGGAAAATATTTGTGGACTCTGACACTATTTTTCTCTTCTCTTGCCGCAATGTGGTCCATCTCATGTATCGGTCTTCATAGTTATCAATAGGGTAGTATTGTTCCTTGACCACATCCACAAAAAAATCCCAAGTGAGCTCGGCCCCATATATTTCATATTCCTCTATGGAACTTTTCTCCTAGTAATTTTCCCACTAATGTTTGACATGGGGTAGAGCCTTGAGGAGTGTGAAGGTGATATTTTCTCTATCGGAAAACTTGTAAAAAAAGAAATAACCTTCTAGCATATTCAACCATTTTTCTAAGGCATTTGCATCTATCTCACCTTCAAATACGAGAATATCAAAATTAACTCTTACCTTGAAGGGAGAGGTTCCTTCAAAGTGGTCACTTGATGAAGATGTGTCTGTTGCTATCTGCAAGTGTTGAAGGATGTGGGAAAAATTATCCATCATTTTGTTCCTTTGCTGCACGAGATCTTACTCAAGAAATAGGTTAATAGAATCTTCTACTCCATTGTTTTTATTTTATGCTACCATAGAGGGTCTTTTGGGCATGCGAGAGCGATTGTCCTCAAGAGAGACAAGGTCAAGACCCAACTTGCTATACTTAGACCTCGTCGGGGACATGCACTGAAAAACAATCAAGAGAAGCCTTCTCTGATACCACTAATCCAGATTATTTTCGAAACAAAATGAAAGAATATATATTACAATGAAATACACATAAAAGTTGCTAGAAACAGAGAAATACAACAATAGATGATTTCTATTAATGAAAGAAATGTATAGAGACTGTAAAAAGACAGATTGCAAGAATCACTAGAATGGTGGGAGATTTATCTCTAAGAAGAGATGTGACATATACGCTCATTCGCCAAAAGATATTTACAATGAGGCTTTAAAGGCCTTTTTTATGATAAACATGAATGCCAAAATCCTAGACATCCAAAACCCAAACCCTAGGAAATGAAGCCCCAAAAGTCATGTGGGCCCCGTTGGGGTAAGTTAGTACAATAACTTCCCAGGGTCGTAACTTTTTCATATGATCTCCTTTTTAAGCATGTGATATCCTGTTGGAAAGGTATTTTCGAGAAATACGAATTATGTCGTCAAAATCTAACTCTTTCAATAGCTTTATTGTGGCAATCCAATAAAACATTGTTTAGAGCCTCAAAATGGCCTTGGAAGTACAGAAAGATGTACTAACATGAAAACTTTCAAAATAAGCCAATTGGAATAGGTGGGAATCCACCAATATCCACTTGGATGTTGTGTAGGGATTTAGGATAGTCATGTAAGTGAAAAACCCACAATTACAAATAAATGTCCCCATTACAAAGAAACATGATGAATTGAAAACTGTCCAGATGAGCTAGTTGGAATTTGGAACAGGTGGGTGGCCACCAATATCCACCTAGATCAATCCTCCCCCCTCAGGAAATAATGGTCTCCATTATGTTGAGTGTCCAGGGAAGAGGGGAAAGTTTTTTCTGAATCTAAATCTTGGTGAGTTGTGTGCCTTGTTGGAGAAGTTGCACTGCTTGGTCTGTGGAAGACTGTCAYGAACCRATTGTTGGCGGGATTGAATCTATTCCACCAACCTGTTTTCTTTGGGCTTGACAGGGCACTATGTATGCAACATTGTAGGTGAAGAAACAATATCTTCTTTCTATTATGCAATCTTCTTCTTCTTGATTTAAGGTGTTGGGACTGCAGTGGTTTTAGTAGCCTTATGTGCATCCTTTGAATAGACTGTGAAGAGGATGAATTTTCCAGTATGAGAGATTACCTTGTAGCACTTTTTTGGTGGAACAGTAGTCAGAGATACCTCTGGTATCCTGTAGAGTTAACCCCCATAGTAATAAACACACTACGGGGTTTAGATTCATAAAAATCATGAAATTTCCACATATATGGTTGGCCCAAAACAACATCATAGATATAAAGAGTGGAAAAATCACACACTACCTCATCCTTGAAGGGATAAATGTCACAAGACAGTCGAGACTGCTTTCTGACATGGAGATCTCATCCCTGGTGAGGCCACCCGATGTAGTGTGGCTTCAGGTGTGGTGTTGTCGAAAACCCCAACTATTAGATTACCTCAGTTGAGATGAGTTTCTTTTGGATGTCTCTATCAACAATGAAATGTAACAAGGTCCCCTTAACCCACATCTATGAATGGAAGAGGCACTCCCCCTCTTCAGGATCTATTGGTTCTTCTTGTTGAATTTTTGTGGTCACGACAGTAGAAGTAGGGTCCATGTCAGTCATCTTTATGTTTTCAATATTTTCTGGATCATATTCTAAATAAGGGTTTGACTCCTTGTCATTGAACTCTATCACCAATGAATGTTTTGAGCGACATTATTTGGTGTTGTTCCAGGGGCTTTTGTGGAAGTTGCACCAATTCCCAGTGTCATTCTTCATCTTTCCTTTACCCTTCTTTTTTGTGTATTGGACTGGTTGTCAGGAGGATGTTGGTTAGGGATTTATTTACCATGCTTTGATTGTTAGGGATTTAGAGATCCGAACTCCCATTTGTTCTGGTGCCTAAATTTCTACTCAATTTTGACAACATATCGATAGGCATATCCCAATGATGAGATGTTTAGGAAATCCATTTTGGTTTAGATGTACCTATGTAGATCCCCATAGTATTTTAGAACCGGATGATGCTCAGAGTATTTTATAACCATCTTGGTGCACAAGGTATGGAAAGTATTTGTGAACTCCAACACTGTTTGGTTATTCTCTTGTTGTGGTGTGGTCCATATCATGTATCGGTCTTCATAGTTATCAAGAAGGTAGTATTGTTCCTTGACCACATCCACAAAAAAATCACAATTGGGGTTGGCCCCATACATTCCATATTCCTATGTAGAACTTTCCTCCCAGTAAGTTTCTCACCAATTTTTGAGATGGGGGAGAGCCTTGAGGAGTGCAAAGGTGATATTTTCCCTGTCGGAAAAATTGAGAATAGAGAAATACCCTTCTAGCAGATTCAACCATTTTTCTAAGGCATATGCATCTATCTAACCTTCAAATACAGGAATATAAAAATTAACTTGTACCTTGAAGGGAGAGGTTCCTCCAAAGTGGTCGCTTGATGAAGATGCGACTGTTTCTATCAGCAAGTGTTGAAGGATGTGGGAAAAATTCTCCATCCTTTTGTACCTCTGGCGCGTGAGATATTGCTCAAGAAATGGGTTAATAGAATCTTCTGCTCCACCATTTTTATTTTTTGTCACCATAGAGGGTTTCTCAGTCATGTAAGAGCGATTTTCCTCAAGAGATACATGCTCGAGACCCAATACTCAGACCTCGTCGGGGACTTGCACTAAAAAACGATCTATATCAGTCTTCTCGGATACCAAAGATACGAATTATTTTTGAAACGAAATGAAAGAAGATATATTACAATGAAATACACATAAAATTTCCTGAAACAGAGAAACACAACAATACATTATTTCTATTAATGAAAGAATTGTACAGAGACTGTAAAAATATAGAGTGAAAGACTCACTAGAATGGTGGCAGCATTATCTCTGAGAAGAGATGTGACGGTTATGCTCAGTCACCTGAAAGATTATTACAATGAGGCTTTGAGGGCATTTTTATGATAAACATGAATGCCAAAAACCTAGACATCCAAAAATCTAAGCCTAGGAGATGAAGTGCCAAAAGTCATGTGGGTTGTGTTTGGATAAGTTAGTATATTAACTTCCCAGTGTCGTAACTTTTGCATACAATCTTCGTTTTAGGCTTGTGATAGCCCATTGGAAAGATATTTTCAAGAAATATTCATTATGTCATCAAACACTGAATATGGCAAGCCAAGAAAACATTGTTTAGAGTCCCAAAAGGGCCCTGGAAGTACAAAAAGATGTACTTACATGAAAACTTTCAAAATAATCTAGTTGGAATAGGTGGGTAGCCACCAATATCCACCTAGATGTTGTGTAGGGCTTCAGGACGGCCCTATAAGTGCAGAACCCACAATTACAAATAAATGTCCCCATTATGAAGAAATGTGTTGAACTTAAATTTTTCCAGATGAGCCAGTTGGAATTTGGAACAGGTGGGTGGCCACCAATATCCACCTAGATATCCCCCCCCCTAGGAATAAATGGTATCCATTGCATTGAGTTTTCGGGGAAAAAGTGTTTTCTGAATCTGAATCTTGGTGATTTGCGTGCCTTGTTGGAGAAGTGTCATTGATTGGTCTGTGGAAAGCTGTCACAAACTGTTTGTTGGCAAGGTTGAATATACTCCAACAACTTGTTATCTATAGGCTTGACGAGGCACTATGTTGGCACCATTGTAGGTGAAGAAACAATATTTTATTTCTCTTATACAATCTATTTATGTTGTATAGAAGGTTTTGAGGTCGTAGTGGTTGTAGTGGCCTTTTGTGCATCCTTTGAAGAGACTGTGAAGAGGATGAATTTTTCAATATGAGATATTAACTTATAGAACTGTTTTGGTGGAAAAGTAGTCGAAACTACCTTTGGTATCCTATAGAGTTGACCCCCTAGAGTAATAATGACACTACGGCGTCGAGACTCATAAACAACATAACGTTTCCACTTATATGTTTGGCACAAAACAACATCACAAACATCAAGAGAGGTAACATCACACACTACCTCATCCTTGAAGGGTTGAATGCCATAGGACAGGTGGCACCACTGGATGAAACAGATATATCATCCCTAGTGAAGCCACCTAATGTTGTATGGTTGTGGGTGTGTTTCTGTCGACAACCAGAACTATTTGATGAGCTCATCTGATATGAGGTTCTTCTAGAGGTTGCTATCAATAATGAAATGCAATGGGGACCCCTTCACCGACATTTGTGAATGGAAGAGGTGTTCCCCCTCTTCAGGATCTATTGTTTCTTCCAATTGAATTGTTGCAGTCGGGACAATAGCAGTAGGGTTTGTGTCGATGATTTGTCTGTTTTCAATATTTTCTGGATTAGATTTTGAATCAGGTTTCGGATCCTTGTCTTTGACCTCTACACCAATGAATGTTTCGAGCGACATTCATCGATGTTGTGCCAGGGGATTTTGTAGAAGTCGCACCACTTCCTAGTGTCATTCTTTGTCTTTCCTTTACCCTTATTTTCATGTGTCTTGGACTGATTTTCAGGAGGATGGTTCTTAGGGCCATATTTACCATGATTTGGTTAGTGTGTATTTGCAGAACCAAACTCCAATTTGTTCTGGTGCCTAAATTTATGCTCGATTTTGACAACATATCAATAGGAAGATCCCAATGATGAGATGTTTAGGAAATCCATTTCAATTTAGATGTACCTATGTAGAGCCCCACGGTATTTCAGAACCAGATGTCGCTCGAAGTATTTGATACCCATCTTGGTGTGCAAGGTATGAAAAGTATTTCTGAACTCTGGCATTGTTTGTCTCTTCTCTTGTCGCAGTGTGGTTCATGTCATGTACTCGTCTTCATAGTTATCAACAGGGTAGTATTGTTCCTTTACCACATCCACAAAAAACTCCCAAGTGAGCATGGCTTCATATATTCCAGATTCCTCTATGGCACTTTGCTCCCAGTAAGTTTCCCACCAATGTTTGACATGGGGGAGAGCCTTGAGCAGTGTGAAGGTGATCTTTTCCCTGCTAGAAAAATTGTGAATAGAGAAATAACCTTATAACAGATTCAACCATTTTTCTAAGGCATCCACATCTATATAACCTTCAAATACGAGAATATAAAAATTAACTTGTAGATTTGTAGGGAAAATTTCCTCCAAAGTGGATGCTTGATGAAGATGTTCTTATTTCTATCTACAGTTGTTGAAGAATGTGGGAAAATTTCTCCATCATTTCATCCATCTGTCACGTGAGAGTGTTCTCAAGCAACATGTTAATAGAATCTTCTGCTCCATCATTTTTCTTTTGTACCACCTTAGAGGGTTTCTTGGACGTGCGAGAGTGATTTTCCTCAAGAGAGACAAGCTCGAGATCCAACTTGCTATACTCGGACCTTGTCGGGGACATGCACTGAGAAACGATCAAGAGAAGCCTGCTCTGATACCACTGATCTAGATTATTTTAAGAACAAAATTAAAGTAGATATCTTACAATGAAATACACATAAAAATTGCCATAAATAGAGAAATAAAGAAATACATAATTTCTATTAATGAAATAAATGTACAGAGACTGTAAAAATGCATAGTGCAAGACTCACTAGAATGGTGGAAGCTTTATCTCTGAGAAGAGATGTGACAGATATGATCATTCACCAGAACATGATTACAATGAGGCTCTAAAGGCCATTTTATGATAAACATGAATGCCAAAACCCTAGACATCCAAAACCCTAACCCTCACAGATGAAGCGCCAAAAGTCATGTGGGCCCCGTTGGGGTAAGTTAGTGTTAAATTTGGAAACATTGACAGTCATTCTCCAATGAGAGGCCATATGGGCCACCCTGAGGCTAGCCAGGGAGATTTGGAGAATCAACCAGTCTTGTGAGGTATTGACAAAAGCCAGGGTTAACGTACAACCTCTGTGAGTCAAACCAAAAGTCAAGATGAACGTGATGCTATGTAAGTCTAATGAAAAAGTTAGGGGGAATGTACAACCTCTGTGAGCATAGACAGACTAGTGCAAAATTCAGGGGAAACATACAACCTCTATTAGCATAGACAGACTAGTGAAAAAGTCAGGGGGAATGTACAACCTCTGTGAGCCTAGTCAAACCTTGTGAGCCATGAGCAAAATTCAAGGCATCTAGCAAAAGTTAGGTTGAATATAGAATTCCTATGAGCTAGAAACAAACGATATTCCTAATATTGCAAATGATATAAATGTATTGATCTAGTGCGTTGGCACGTGTAACATTATCCACCATGAAGTGAATTTTGAATTGACTTGTAAAGAGTCGCGTTGTAACTGAAGTCTCAAGTCTAGTTCTATTTTAGAACTAAAGTGTAATGTTGAGTTACAACTGAAGTCTTAAGTCTAGTTCTATTTTATAACTAAAGTGTAATGTTGAGTTACAACTGAAGTCTTAAGTCTAGTTATATTTTTGAACGAAAGTGCAATGTTGAGTTGTAACTAAAGTCTCAAGTCTAGTTCTATTTTCGAACTAAAGTGTAATGCTGAGTTGTAACTGAGGTCTCAAGTCTAGTTCTATTTTTGAACTAAAGCATACCAGTCTCAAGTCTAGTTCTATTTTCGAACTAAAGTATAATGTTGAGTTGTAACCAATCTCAAGTCTAGTTCTAAGTTCGAACTAAAGTATGAAGCTGAGTTATGAATGATTCATGCAAACATGTTACTATTTCAAGCTTCTCCTCTTCTCCTCTTCAACCTATATAAGAAGAGGTCGACCCCTCTCTTTAACACAGTTTTGATATGCAGGTTAAGGGTGAAGTAATAGAGGCACACATCAGTGATAAAGAGGCAGCATACCAAAGAAGCATCTCAGTGTTGTATATCAACAATAGAGGCATCATATCAGAGGTGTATTTCAACAAGGTCTCTTAGGTCTTTGTCACGTCAGAGTCATCTTGGGAAGCTCTTTAAGAGAAGAACATTCATGGTGGATATTTGTAAGTGATCTTACATTATTAATGCAATAAAGGAATATCGTTTGTTGGGGTTTTCTCCATGTACAGGGTTTCCCCAGGGTATATGTGTTGTTTTTGTGCATTCTTACTCATATACATAGTTATTGATATTCAATTATGATTTCGTATTGTTGAAGTGTATTAAGCTGGAATCAAAGTGTTGAAGAAAATAAAATAATTAATCCGCATAAGAAATCAAGCTCATAATTTAACATGGTATCAGAGCATAGGGTGTGTTAAATGTGTTGAAGTGCAGCAGAAGGTACACAGAGATCCAAGCGAGCTTGATTAAGTTTCCAGTGTGAGGTCCATGGCATCCTCCATTTCAGTCAAGGCCAAGGATAGGCTCAAAGGATCTGCTAACTTCAATGTGTGGAAGCTCTGGATAACAAATATCTTGCAGGAGCATAATCTTGAGTAGTATGTGACCACAGTGGTGGAGGAACCCATGAATAATGCAGAAAGAGAGGCCTTCAGTAAGAGTCAATAAAAGTCCAAACGAATCATCTTTGACTCAGTCAAAGACATTATAATTCCTGCAATGACTTCGTTAATGTTTGTCAAGGATTGTATGGATACTTTGGTGAATCTGTATGAGAAACATGCTCCAAGACAGAAGAGGACACTTAAGCACAAGCTTAAGTATTTGAATATTTAGAAAGGTGAATCAATGGCATATTTTTGTTCCAGGATAGCCCATATCAGAAATCATCTTTTGGTCACAGGGGTGACAGTGGACAATGATAATTTAGTGCAGGCCATTTTTTATGGTCTTCCTTCTTCATGGGATACCTTCTTATCCAGTGTAAGTGGGAGAGAGATTCATCCCACGTTTGAGAGGTTATGGCATGATTGTCTCCAGGAGGAGAGTCGCACAACTAACAGGAGCGAGCCAACGAAAGAAGAGCACTCATCTTTAGCATCAAGATTCAAGGGAAAGAAGAAAGGGGCTTTCCAGAAAGGCTCTCAAAGGAAGCCAAACATCAAAGGTACATTCAACGGCAAGAATATTGATACATATAATATTAAATGCTTTAGTTGTAATAAGTTGGGTCATTTTTCTAAAGATTGTTGGTTTAGAAAGAAATATTCAAGGAAAGGGAAACATCATGCCTCAACTGTTGAGTATGATGAATCCAAAAGAAATCAGAAAAGTCCTTCTAATGAGAAAGAAAATAGAAAAGAATATTACTTGGTTTCTACCTTATCTAGTTCAGTTTTCATGAGCCCGAAAACTTCGCTAGTAGACAGTGGTGCATCAAAGCAAATGATAGGTTACAAGGATATCCTCTCAGATTTAGAGACAGAATATTTTGCAGAGCATGTTGATATTGGGGATGACAAATGTTACAAGATAGAGGGAGTAGCATCTATCTCCTTTAGATTGGAATCTGGGGCTAAACTTCATATTGATGAAGTATTATATGTTCCAGGGCTAAAGAAGAATCTATTATCAATTGAAACCCTTGAGGACAAGGGATATTGGGTGATATTCAAGGACATGAAGGCACTACTATGGGCTAAAGGTAGCCACTTAAGTACAACAAAATCCATTGGAACTTGCAGTGGAGGATTGTACGTCGTGTCAGGACGGTCAGTTCAGGCATTGGCTCATGATGCGACTAGCTCCAACAAGTTGTGGCACAAAATACTTGGACATCTTCATTACAAAGATCTTCCAGATCTATAGAACATGGTATGTGGCATGCTCTATATTTTTCTTAGTAAAAATGAAATTTGTAAGGGATGCATGTGAGGTAAAAATATAAAGAAAGAATTTCCTAGTAGTGACAACAGAGCTCGAGGCATCTTAGTTCTGGTTCATTCTGATGTATGTGGTCCCATGTCATCTCCCTCACTCAGTGGTTATTTGTATTATGTCATTTTATTGATGATTACTCAAGAAAATGTTGGATATATTTTCTTAAAGCTAAAAGTGACACATTTGATAAATTCAAAGAGTATAAAGCCTTTATTGAAAAGAAGACAGGGAAACACATTAGAATCCTTAGAATAGACAATGGAAGAGAGTTTGAATCTCTTTAGTTTGAGGATTTATGCAAGTCAGCAAGAATCAAGAGACAATTGATTGTGCCATATTGTTAGGTTATGAAAAAAGGTATAAATATATTCCCTTTTCCCACATTTCATGATATCATCTTGATTGATTTTTCGGTTAATTAGGAGAAAATAGGATAGAAAATGAATAATATACCCTTTAGCGTTATTGTTGAAATTAGATTACATAGATCCTAAAATACGATTGGAATTGTGTGATTTTGTTATAGGATTGGTT
>SNQJ01S0173868.1:0-20293 GCA_010110895.2 Picea sitchensis | reverse complement strand
GAAAATGAATGCATTTAAGGAATCCCACTTGAGAGTAGTGCATTAATATTATTCGTAATTTAAAATGAAAAATGACTTATAATCTAATTGATAAATACTTTGCAATATGGTTAATTATAACATCAAATTATTGCATGCACATTCTTGCAGAATTAGACATACAAAAAATGAGACTTTAGTTCCTACATGAAAACTAGAGATATGAAAGATTCT
Organism: Picea sitchensis; assembly: GCA_010110895.2. Lineage (NCBI taxonomy): Eukaryota > Viridiplantae > Streptophyta > Pinopsida > Pinales > Pinaceae > Picea > Picea sitchensis. The sequence continues at coordinate 20,080 of SNQJ01S0173868.1, read as the reverse complement.
CAAGAGTTTTAAATCCATTGAGAATAAATTGGAGGTTTGCATACCAGCATGGGTAATGTAGAGATTGAGTCTAATGGGAGAAGAGAAAGTCGGGAGCCTATAACTATGAGACGCCTGCAAAAAGAAGTGCAGAGCTATAGGGTCGATAATGAGAGGATAATGAAGTCTCAAGAAGAGATACTTCAGAGATTAAACGTGTTGCATTAGAAAGTAAACAAATACTCTGGCACCAAGAAAACAACTAATGCTAGAAACATATCAACACCAAGATCCCATAGCAAAAGAGATGATCATGGGAATGATAGGAAGTCAAGAATCATGAATAGATATCATCATTCTCCAAGGCATTCTACCAGAAGAAATCATGCAAGTTTAGGTCCAGGGAGCGGCCCAAGTGTGTCTCTTGTTCAGAGGAAAAGGATAAGACCTAAGGAAGACATCTTGCAGGGTGAACTCAAGAAGATTAAGCCACCAAATTTCAATGGCGAGCACAAGAAAGGAGAATATGTTGAGGCTTGTCTATTGGAAATGAAGAAATATTTATAGCTACATGATTACCCATCACGGGTAGAAGAAATAATTTTAATCTACCACTTGCAAGGGAAGGAAACCAAGTGGTGGGATCAACTTAAGCAAGCCAATAACCTTGATCAGAAAAGAATCTCATGGAGGCATTTCAAGGGATATTTCCAAGAGAAATATGTGTATGAGCATTACTATGAAAGAAAGATGAAAGAGTTCTTTGAACTCAAATTGGGAACCATGACAATGGAGGAATATGAGAAGTGGTTCCTTGAATTCTTAAAGTATGTTGACTTCATCAAGGATGAGGGGGTAAAAATCCAAAGGTTTCTGAGTGGGTTACCCTCTTTCTATAGTGATAAGATTCAATATGATAACCCAAAAACCTTGGAGGAAACCATAAGGAGAGAAATACATCTATATGAGGAGAGAAAAGGAAGACCATTTTTCCAAAAATCTTGGAATGACGAGATGAAGGATAAGAAGGACCAAAGGTAGAAGGGTTTTAAGTCACCCTTTTTCAGAAATAATTCCCAAGAAAATCAGCAAGGCTAGGAAGCCAAAAATGAGCAAAAGAATACAGATTCATTTGGGAAAAGGCCAAGGCATCAACCTATTCAATGTTGGAGAGATGAGGGAAATCACTTATATAGGGATTTCCCTCACAAAGGAGAAAGAATTAGGATTTTCCACAACATTCAAGAGGATGAAATAGTGGAAGACATGGGTAGAAGCGTTTCAAGGAACTATGCAGCCTTGGATAAAAAGAAAGATAAATATCAATCTCCCATGATTGAAGTGGAAGGTAAGATCAATAATGATCCCATAGCAATTTTAATTGATTTTGGAGATAGCCATAGTTACATAAATGCTAATATTGTTGAAATATTTCAGTTTCAAAGAAGTAAGCATAAAAAATCTTGGTTAGTTTAGTTAGCCACAGTCTCTAAGAGGAAAATCAATGAGTTGGTTAAACATTGTTCGATAGAAATGAATGGACTCAATACAAAGGTGGATGTAAACATCATACCATTGGGTTCATATGATTATCTAATTGGCATGGATTGGTGGGGAAAACATCATGTTGTCCTAGACTGTTTCAACAAGACAATCACATGTCTTGATGAAGAAGGGAATCACAGAAAGATTCAAGACATTCCAAGAGTTGTAGCTATTAGAGAGATTTCAGCTATGCAGTTGAAGAAGAGATTCAGGAAATGATGTAATATGTTTGCAGCCCATATGGAGGAGGCAACCAAAGATAAAGTGGAAACCATTGAAGGCCATCCTTTTTTGAGGGAATTTGAAGATGGTTTTAGATAAATTCTGAGACTGCTACAAAAAAGAGACATTGATTTTTCTATTGATTTGGTGCCAAGAGATTCCCTGGTGTCTAAGACACCTTACATAATGGGCACAATAGAACTAAAAGAGTTGTAGATTCATCTTGAAGAAATTTTGAAGAAGAGGTATATATGCCCAAGTGTGTCACCTTGGGGAGCCCTGGGTCTTTTCGTAAAGAAGAAATATGGAACCTTAAGGTTGTGTATTATTTACATGAAGCTTAATAAGGTCACCATAAAGAATAAGTATCCTTTACCAAGAATTGATGATTTGTTTGATCAACTGAAGGGTGCAAGAATATTTTCGAAGATTGACTTGAGATCAGGTTATCATCAAGTGTTGGTTCTAACTAATTTTTTACTGACTGAGTTTGTATTGACCCAGGGTTCATGTATTTTCAGGTTTCCAACAAAAGTCTCTAAAACTATCAGCCCTCCTGGTAAACCAAAAGGAAACACATCACACAGAATGCGTTGTGCAGTCTCACCCAAGATAGCTTTAACGGGTGGCTGTAAGACTCATGTGTTTACAACCTAGGATTGAGTGTGAGATATGAGAACTGTATATTGAATCATTATTATAACTTTTAAATGCAACATACTTCCATTCACGAATAAGCAAGAAATTTAATAACTCATTCATTAAGCATGATAATAACTACTGAAGACAATAAATATATGCATACATTAGTCCCCCAACATAGATGTTATTGTGGTTCACCCCCTTCTAGGCTACGTCCACAAATATCTGGCTCTTGGCTCTTTTATTATGGTATTTCCGCATCTACAACGTCGAGCGCTTACAAGTCTTCTCAGTCAGGTAAGATCTATATGAGGCGGACTAGAATGCACTGGGCTCCATAGCCTATGATCTAACCCTCAATATCTACCCTCCTTCGTCTTCTTCATCTCAACATCTTATACAAAATAGATCATACAGAAAAATATTACACATTGGTTCACTACAACAACGCTTCTTACAATAACGAATTATCTCTATAAACTCCGAACAACAATAACAATCCAAACCTGAACCCTCTATGATACCTAGGTATCTATATTTATACATTAATGGATCTTCATCCATTACAATGCATTACCAAAGCCCTAACCCTACCGTCGTTAGGCCTTCTTCTGCATGTGCGTGTGTTTTTCTTCCTTCTAGTTGTCGCTTTCCTTGTTCATTCTTTCTTTCCCAAAATCGCCTTGCTTTTCCACTTTGGCCTACCTCCAACAGGCCCCCAACACTGACATGTGGCTCGTCCCAAGCCACCTAACCTTTGTGTTCTTCCTTGATCTTTTTGGTGATCTCCTAGACCTTTTTCGTGAGCTCTGTTGCATGTGTCTGTGCCTGCGCAGTCTTCTCCTTGAGTGTGTCCACTATCTGGGTTGCGATTTTGTCACTGGTCAATTCCACGCACTATGCCTGGGTCTGTGCTATATGTGTCTTGGCCTCCTTTGCCTGTGCCAGGACTTCTGCTACCCTCTCTTGCAGTGGTTGCATTTGAGCCTGACACTCCTGCTTCTGCATTTGTGCAGTGCTGAGCTCTGCCTGCAGTTTCTTCATTTCCTACCTCTGCTTGAGATTTTGGATCACTGCGTTGATCCTTTCATCTTCCTTGTCCCACTTTTGGACGTGCTGATCCTCCTCTAACTTAGTCCAAAGTTGCGTTGCTTTATCAAACAAGTCATTTGTTGTGCTGACCTACTGCTCTATCTCCTGCAGCTACGTTGTTTCTTCCTAGTTCCTTTTCTCCTTCACTACTGGTGGAGTGGTTGGTGTGAGATGTTCTCGAAGATGCTCAATCTCCTTCTGATATTGATCGATTTCCTATGCAATCTGATTAATATTTTTTGTTGCTGTGATTTCATTTCTCTGCGTGGCCTATGTAATATTCTCGTAAGTTCCTGCCACTTTCTGCTCCAATCCTTTTATGTTCTCCCTTTCCTCCCGGGTCTCAGATTTATCCTACTCGTATACTATTGCTAGTGTGTCCCACTTCTCTGTTTCTCACTGCAATTCGACTAAGTCTTTGTGTCCGCGAGACTGTACCTTGTGGTTTATTCTAACCTGCAACTTGTGTAGTGCCCTAGTTGGAATCTGCGTCAACACTAGTTGGATTTGGCTTAAGTCCTTCAGGGGTGTCTGCCCCACAATCTCATCCATGTGCAACATACTGGGTGTGATGTGGAATGTTGCGTTCGGGTTTGGTAATGGGTGGACTGGATCTCGTTCTTCTACTTCCACTCTTTCCTTCATCTGCGATGTCGATGGTTATGTTCCCTTGCTGCTTGTTGTCTTCCCTTCCCCGATTTGATTGAGGAGTTGTTGCAAGTCTATCAGTTCCTCTTGAATCCTATCCCTATGGTGCGCAGCATGGTGAAAGTCTTTGGATAGAAAATCCTAGACTATTTGGGCTATCATTTCTCCATCATCATCCGTGATCGTATATTCTGGAGGCGGTCTTTGCACCTTCATTTTCTTATGCATGTCCCCTATCTGCATGGTTGTCCTCTTGTTTCCCCCTAGTTCGTGTGAGTTAGGACTTGGGGCGGTCTACTGCGTTGCCTCATCTTGTTTCTATTTTTCTTTGGCTAACTACGTATTCTCCTTCTTCCCCTTCTGGGTCCTTGTCTTCGCTGGCCCTTCATTTGTCTGTGTTGTTTTCATCTGGCCCGCTCTTCATTTCTTGGGCACCTGGATTTCCTGAGGATGTGTTTCTCCCTGCCCTGCCTCTTCTTCTGTTTCTCTTTCCAGCACATCCTAGGTGATGTCTGGAATCCTCCATTCCTCTTCCCAGTCTTTGATTACCAAGTCGATGTCACCCTCTGTGATGCAGTAGCGCATCTATAGCCACTGCTTATTGGGATCCTTGCGCACCTGCATCCACATTGTATGTCATGTGGCCCTGAAGTTGGTGATGTCCCCATATCGTGCAACAACCTCTGGTGTTATTCTCCACATCTTAGAGATGGCTTCCTGTAGGTCACGTAGGTATCCTTCAAATATGGACCCATTCATCCTTTTGTTCCTAGCATCTGGCTTGGCTTTGAGCAATAAATATCTCACTCCTTGATTTGGTTTGGGTATGGTACAAAACGTTACATACCTTGGTTCCCTCCAACCCATAAAGGATATTAACGTGATCAACCATGAATAGTGAAACTCTGTACCTAGATCTTGCACATCCTTGTATTCATCCAAGAACAAGTTCAAGAGACACGGGGCCCAACTCACTGTGGTTCCTTCTGCGCACCGAGCGACAACTGCGACCACTCCAGCTGGAACTTCCTCCTTGCGACATTTTCTTAGCATCTTGCAGGCTAAGATTTTCGTGCTCAGTTGTGTTGCAGCATTGTTGATCCTCTTGATAATGATCCCGTGTGTCCCTCTATCGGTACCATAATTCTTATTCATCTCTTCTTCTAGTGCTTTCTCCATGGCTTTATCATACAGAAACTGCGTGGGATCCATGCCCCGAGATGGAAATCCCGTTATGTTTGTGATCAGCTCTACATCTATTGAGATGATCTTGTCCAACTAGATGTCCCCGCCATGCCAAGCAACTATTTGATGCACGTGGTTTCATATTGACCTCTGCCAAAATGTGGTAGGTCCACCAAACCTAAAATTCTTGTCTTCTCCAACCCTGTTTCCCATTGGAGTGGTTGATCAATCAGTTCCCTAACCCGATTCGTGCCCACAGTCTATATGTATACCCTCTTTGCAAGTTCTGGAAACATGTTTGTGTCTTCTATATCGTGGTATGAGTATTTGAGCTTCCCTATATGACACAACATGTCTGGTCCTACCTGTACCCCATCTGGTATACATTGTAGAACAATTTATGCTGCAGGTTTCTTGCAAGGTGAAATGTCTATCTGTATCTTGTCTTTCTTCGGTGGTGGTGGCTGGCTTGAAGTTCCAGTGACTTCATGGGCTCTCTCTCAGGTCAACTCACTCAGTCCGCATCCTGGAGGATGCCTCATGCAATTTTAATCATCAACACTCCCTCTCAGCTAGGGAGGCACTCTCCACCAAGCCAAGTCTCTCACATAAGTACTCGAACTTCGTCTTGGCTGTAATCATCAAAAATCCCTCTCAGCTAGGGAGGTATTCTTCACCAGGCCATGTCTCTCACGAAAGTACCCAAATTTTTTCTTGGCAAGCGGTTTAGTGAAGATATATGCAATCTTCTCATGTGTAGGAGGGTACTGCATGTGTACTTATTTCCTTTGCACCATGTCTTTGATATAATGATATTTTATCTCAACGTGTTTTGATCTATTATGAAACATGGGGTTCTCAGAGATCTTCACACAACTCTGGTTATCACAATGAATAATAGGATCCATCTCTTGATCAAATAAATTTGTGAGAATCTTGCGAAACCACACTTCTTTGCGGAATTCCATACTCAATGCTATATAATCTGCTTCTATGGTGCTCAAGGCCATAGAGCATTGTTTCCTGCTGCACCAGGAAACCATGGAAAACCCCAAGGTAAAACAACAATCGGATGTGCTCTTCTAATCCACTATACTCCTCGCCCAATGTGCATCAGCATATCCCTACAAGAACAAGTCTACACTGGAGGCATATCTCGGGCCATATGCAACTGTGCTTCATTGGTATCTCAATATATATTTTGTTGTTGTCTAGTAAATCTATCTCGGTTGACTCATGAGTTGGCTTAAGCACATTTACTGCATAGCATATATCAGGTCTTGTGTTAACCAGATGCATCAGGGATCCAATCAGTCGTGGATCAATCTCGTCTGAATCATCATTCATTTTATTCAAATCCATCACCATCGGTGTAGGCATGGATTTTTATTTAGTCATATTGAACTTCTTTAATATCCCCACTTTATATTTTCCTTGACTCAAGAAAAATCTCATCAGTCCTCTGCCATACTTCTTGTCCCAAGAAGTGGTGCATCATACCCAGATCCTTCATCTTAAAATTAGAAGTCAAAGCTTGCTTCTATCCAATATCAAGGATTCATGAATAAGTCATCAAAATTAGATTCTTGTCACCAATAATGTAATAATATAGGTTTGGATCAACACTCTTGCTGAAACCAAAACTCATCAAGTATCCATCCATCTGATGTAGTTTCCAACTCATGGATGATAATATGAATGGAAGTGTATCAGGTTTACTGGATCAAGTCTCTCATCATAGAAAAATCCCTATGTTTTTGGGAATCTTTTGGCCACAAATCTCGCTTCATATTTCTTGATACTTCCATTAGTTGCAAGTCCCTCTGCCCCTTGCAGAGTTTGTCAAGCCTAGACAAGCCTTTTATGTCCTACTAAAATATATTGGGTATATTAGCTGGATCAACTGGAATGATGATTGTCTCCCTATGAACTGCTGAAGGGAAGAAGGTAATGTCTCTTCCTTCTTCTCAATTTGTTTGACTCCCCTCGAGTCAAGTCACTCCATCTGAAGTCTGAAGGGTAGATATCTTCTTTTTATTTTTTGCTAGATATTTTATGTCTTCTCAGGTGCTCTATTGACTCTTCAGTATTTTATGAATTATAGCATAATAATTGATCCAGGTGGATATTGGTGGCCACCCACCTTTTCCAGCTGGCTCAAAATAGCTTTCTGGCAATTTTGGTAATTTACTATTTTTAGCAGTTTTTCGGGTCCTGAACTTCTAGAGTCATTTTGAGGCCCTAAATGACGTTTTTTTGTGTATGAGGCTATTAAATAATTTTATCATGAAATTTTCATCAAATTTTGTAGTCCTCGGATATATATTTCTATCGGGCTATCGTATGCCTAAAACAGAGATCGTATGCAAAAGTTACGACCCCGGGAAGTTGATGTACTAACTTACCCAAACGGGGCTCACATGACTTTTGCTGCTTCATCTCCTAGGGTTAGGTTTTTGGATGTCTAGGTTTTTCTACTCTTGTTTATTGTAAAAAGGCCTTTAGAGCCTCATTGTAATCATCTTCTTGCGAATAAGCGCAGTCGTCACATCTCTTCTCAGAGATAAGCTGCCACCATTCCAGCAAGCTTGTTTTCCGCTGCATTTTATAGTTTCATCTTATTTCCTTATTGAATAGAAAACCAGTTTTATTATATCTCTATTATTCTGTGTTAATCATCTGCTCATAAAATCCAGATAAGTAGTATCAGAATACAAATAATTGGGTCTCGAGCTTGTTTCTCTTGAGGACCAAAGCTCTCACACGCCCAAGTGACCTCTCATGGAAGGAGAAAATAAAGATGATGGGACATGAGATCCTTTCAAAATGTTTCTTGAGGAATCCCTTGCACAACAGAGACAGCTACCCATAGGCGATGCATCTTCTTCGAGCGGAGGCGTCACCCCCTTCAAGGTATAAATAAACTTCAATATTCTTGTATTTGAAGGTCAGATAGATGCAAATGGTGTAGACAAGTGATTGAATCTACTAGAAGGGTATTTCCCTGTCCATAACTTTTCAAATAGAGAAAATATTACTTTTTCACTCCTCAAAGTCGTTCCCCATGTCAAAGATTGGTGGGAAACTTTCTGTGAGCAAAAGGAAACAGTGGAACCCTCGTTATTTATAGTCACGACCACCTGGGAATCCTTCAGGGATGCTATTAAGGAACAATACTACCCTGTTGGAATTTATGATGACTTGTATACCAAATGGACCACACTGTGACAAGAAAGAGACCAAGCAGTGCTAGAGTTCACAAATATCTTCCATACCTTGCGCACCAAGTTTGGTATCAAATATTCAGAGCAACATCTAGTGCTCAAGTGTCATGGTGCTCTGCAAAGATACATCCATACTGAAATGGAATTTCTGGACATCTCTTCCTTGGGCGAGACCTACCGATACGCTGTCAAAATTGAACAGAAGCTCAAACAAAAGACGCGGCAATTGCGGCCCAGGAACCCCTCATAGAAAAATCTAGGAAAGGGTGGCCCCAACCGACAGAACAAAGGACAGAGAAAATATGGATAGTATCATGACAACTAGTCCAAGCCACAAGAAAAGAAGGACACCAGAAAGACAAAGAAAGATATCAGGAAGTGGTGTGACTTCCATAAGAGCCCTTGGAAAAACACTGTTGATTGTCACTCAAAGCAATCGTTGGTGGCCGAAGTGAAATCCACTGAATCAGATGTGGGTTCTGACTCTAAGTCAGAACCAGAAAGGGAAAGGCAGATCCTTGACACGGAACCCATTTCCACCGTTGTTACCACCAAGCTCTAGCCTGATGAACCAGATGAGCCAGAAGAAGGAGAGCGCCTCTTCCATTCATAGATGTGGGTAAAAGGCACCCCACTGCACTTCTTCATTGATAGCAATAGCCAGAAGAACCTCATATCAACATAGGTTGTCAAGCAGCTGGCCCTACCAACAATGCCACACCCACAACCCTACACCATTAGATGGCTCCGCCAAGGAAGCGATCTCCGTGTCAACCAACAGTGTCGACTGTCGTACAACATCAAGCCCTTCAAAGACGAGGTATTGTGTGATGTTTCTCCTCTCGAAGTTTGTGATGTTATTTTGGGCCAACCTTATTTATGGAAAAACCATGATGTATATGATTCTAAGCCTCGTAGTGTTATTATTACTTTGAATAGGAAATTGTACACGATACCCAAGGAAGTCCCACCTAGTTTTATTTCCTTGATCTCTTCCAAGTAATGTAGGGAGGTCATCTCTCAGACATGTAAGTTTGTCTTCTTCATGATTCTCTCTCGGAATGAGCAAAATATCATAGCCACATCCAGGGTCTCTGTGGCCAACCTCTCGACACAGCAGAAGAAAGTAGATAAGATCGTCGAAGAATACTCGGATATCTTCTCCTCACCTACCGGGGTACCTCTGCATTGTCAGGTCAAGCACCCCATCGATCTGACCCTCGGAGCACTGCTGCCCAATGGACCGGTCTATCGCTGCTCTATGTTAGAGAATGAGGAGATCAAGAAACAGATCCAAGAACTGCACCACAAGGGGCACATCCGTCCCATCTCATCACCTTGTGGGAGCCCAATCGACCTGGTACAAAAGAAAGATGGAACCTGGTGAATCTACATTGATTATCTCGCCATGAATAAAATCACAGTCAGAAACCGATACCCAATTCCCCGAATTGACGAACTTCTTGATCAACTCACGGGGGAAAAGTACTTCAGTAAGATTGATCTAAAGTCTTACTACCACCAGGTCCCAATAGAACAGACAGATGTATGGAAGACCGCCTTCAAATCGAAGGAAGGCCTTTTTGAATGGTTGGTCATGCCTTTTGGTTTGAAAAATGCTCCAACCACTTTCATGAGGATGATGGATGATATCTTGTGACCATTCACCAATACTTTTGTAGTGGTGTATCTGGATGACATTCTCATTTACAACAAGACTTGGGCAGAACACTTGCATCATATTCAATAGGTTCTGCACACCCTGCGATAGCACAAGCTATATGCCAACTTGGAAAAATTCTCCTTCGGAATGGACAAGGTCCATTACCTGGGCTACATCATTGATCAACATGGCATACATGTGGATCCAACTAAGATCCAAGTCATCTGTGACTTGCCAGCCCCAACCACACTCACTGAGCTTCAGAGTTTCTTGGGCCTTGCCAATTTTTACCGCAGGTTCGTGTTGGGATTATCCCATATTGCATGGGCCCTTAGCCAAATAACTAGGGGTGGCGGTAAGGAAAAATGTGTGTGGAGCCGGTCCCAACAACAAGCGTTCAACGATTTGAAACAGCGCTTGTGCTCATCCCTAGTACTTTCAGTACCAGACCTGTAACAACCCTTTGAGATCGAGACAGATGCTTCAAACTATGTTGTGGGCATCTTTCTCACTCAGCATGGCCACCCTGTGGCCTATCATAGTGAGACACTATCAGATGTTGTCTGTAAGTACCCTACTTACGACAAATAAATGTACTCCATTGTGCAAGCCTGCCGCCAGTGGAGACATTACATTCTTGGGAAGGAGACAACCATCCACACTGATTGTAAGCCACTACAGTTCATGCAGACACAAGGAAAATTACAGAATGACAGCCATCAAAAGTGGTCCACATACTTACAACAACTCCACCTCAACATCAAGTATAAAACAAGAAGCACCAACCACGTCGCTGATTGCCTCAGTAGACTGCCAATCACGACACTCACCACGGTGCTAGACTCTTGCGGACATGAGACCTCTGGATGGCCCCAACTCCATGAGACAGACCCTGACTTTTCCACCACGTACCAAATGTTGGGTGAAAACACAATTGTCGATAATTTCCATCTCTAGGATGGGTTGTTGTGTCGTCTGGGCCATATCTACGTTCCATCAAGAGAGCGAGAGAAGATAATCTTGGAATCCCACTTCATTTAGGTGGAAGGACACTTTGGTGCTGAAAATACAATGGTGATGCTACAGAAACATTTCTAACAGTTCATTCAAAATTAAGGACGTATAAAGGGATAGGACTAAAATTAATATAATTGTCAATTTGACATTTTTATGAATAAACATGTCAAAATTATTAATATTCGTTTAGTAAAGTCACATTGCACAGCATGAATCTACATCTCTCATTTTGAAAAACTGTCAAACTTCACACCGTCCAACAAAAATTTCCCTTATTCCTGAGTAGTACCACGAGTGAGGGTGGGAGTCATGACTAGTTCAGGTTATCTGAAATTAAGGATAATGAATTTACAGAGAAGAGAGTCGCCCTTCTATTTGAAAAAAAATGAATTTTCAAATGAGGTAACTAAAATGGTGACACTTTTAAGATATTGAATTTTTAAATGAGGTAATTGAAATAGATAGAAAGCGTTCCTTAATGGAATTGATATTTGTTTTTTTAATTATCTCTTCCTCAATATTGTAAAATATAATAGTTACATAGAAATTGTGGTTGGTCAGTCACTTGGGAAGCCCGACCAATGATAATATAGAATTGGGAGAGTTCCATAACAGTTTAAAAGTTCAAAAAGAATAAGTATAGGCCCTTTGCAAAATAAGATTTGTTGTAGACTGTCACTGTTATTGCACCATTGACCTCTATAACTATTGCTACATCAAAACATAAAAAACAAAAGAATTTTAAGAGCACGAACTAGGGGGAGCTCCAATGTAACATCCCTGACCCTTCACCTTGCCGGACAACGCTACCAACACGCTATGAGTTTATCCCTTAAAGTTCTGATACCATACTATAACATCCCTGGCCCTTCACCCGGTCAGGCAACGCTACCAACACACTATGAGTTTAGCCCTTAAATCTCTGATACCATATTTTAACATCTCCGACCTTTCACCCAGCCGGGAAATGCTACCAACATGGAAACATTCACATACTTCAATATATAACATGCATATTAAATTAATTGATAGATTTAACCAAATGATACAGAGTAAGCACATGATTACTGCTAACATACATCCTCAAGGACATTCACAATAATTCATATGCACAACAGAATACATGATAACATATAAGCATCACAGGTATGCAAAAACATATAATTAAGCACAAGCTGATACTTATCTTTGAAACTGTGGTAATTCCACTAACTGTGTGTTGAACTTCCACAAACCTCCTAGCCTTAGACAGCGCTACTCATCACTCTTAGTAGTAGGTCACTCCCGAGTTGGGACTAAGTTCCATCAAGTAGGGAATCCTAGGCTAGGAAAGGTCAATGGGAAGACACACAGTTATAGAGGAAGGATTCTCTCCCAGGAGTCACTTACGCCCACTGCTCACATACCCTCATTCCCCACATGCCTATCCCACCCCCAGAGTATACACCTTCACTGTCACCCGGACAGTCCTTCAGCTGCTAAACCTCCCTCGCCTTGGGCTTCAGCAATAGACTAGGCCGTAAGTCTCTGAGCTCTGTGGCAGCTATAGGACCCCTTCCAGAAGTTCTCACTTCCTCCACACACTCTCTCACCTGGAGAGAATCGCTCATAGGCTTGGCAACCTACCTTTTCAACCGCAACCACCTCCCTCAGTTGGAGAGAGTGTTACACACAGGCACGACAACTTGTTTCCTTCAACTCGGCTTCCAACACAGTCAGACAACCACGAGGCTCGACACGAACATACACTGGCCAACAAGCCACACGCAATCAAGCACTGCATGGCCACAACAATCCACAGAAAACACAGACACATTTTTCCCAAAACTGGTGACAGAAAGATGCTACTACATAACAAGGCTCATCAATTACGAGACATTCGGTTTCCCCAACCAACAATACAGGACAAACTTATGGTTCTGGTTTTGGGGATGCATGAAAAGCAATCCATGTAGAGTTCGAACACAGAATCGATGGTTTTGACAAAGGGTGTATCGGTTCCTCAAGAAAACAACACAGCCTTCCTGTTTTAGAGCTGTGTGAGGGTATGCATGCAAAGGTCAGACGGGATTCCCGGTTTCAAATAGCCGACGATAGAAAGGAGGAGGTTAAAAAACCCCAAACTTAGCTGACGCTTCATCTTTTAACCGCATGCACCCATGTTGACACTTGTCTTCCTAGAGATGCATGCGTTCCCTTTTGCACATGTTGGAGTTACATGTGTTGCCCCTCCTAGGACTTAGGATAAAAAAAATCCCTTTCACACCACTTTGGAATAATAATAAATTATTATCTCCTGGACTTAAGCCCTCAATATTAGCCCCTCTTCAACCTTTCATCCCCTTCTCCCTTACCCATAATTTGTGGAATCTTATTCCCCCATCACTCATTCATCGTGGTCGGTCCACACGCAGAGATTTTTTTATATTAATAATGTGAATCATTACATGTACGAAAATCAGGCTCTTGGCCTTCAACTCTTAGGCTCTATGGCCTAATAAACACATAATCCCACCATCCTATATAAACTTGTCTCACAAACCTATAAAACATAATTACAATTTATAATGCAATTGGGGCATGTCCTTGGGGTATTAAAATCCCCTCCCCTTATTTTTGTACTGTCCTCAGTGCAACTTTCACACAACATCAACAAGATTTCCAAAATATTAAAAAAGATGTGGATAGTCTACCTGCATAGCATCATCATGTTCCCATGTCGCATCCTCAGGACCTTACCAGGTCCACTGGACCTTTACAAGCCCTATGGCTCGATTCCGGAGAGGTTTTCTTTTCCAGTCCAATATGCACACATGATGCACTTGCAGGACACCTTCTTGTTCCACCTAGATCATATTCTAGTCAATCACATGATTAGGATCAGGTATATATTTCTTAAGTAACAAAACATGAAACACATTATGTATAGTCATGGATGCAGATAATGCAAGCATATATGCAACTGGCCCAATCCTCCCTAAGATTTCAAATGGCCCACAAAATCTAGCTGCCAACTTAGAACAGTTTTCGAGCCTCAAGGAACTTCTATTGGCTTTTACTTTCAAAAAAACATGATCTCCTACTTTAAACTCTCTATAGGTTCTGTTTTTATCAACATTACTTTTCTGCTTGTCTTGGGCAGCTTTCAAATTCTGCTTAATTTTTAGCATATGTTCTTCCATTTCTTTGAGCAACTCTAGCCCAACTACTGCTCTGTTAGCTGGATTATCCCATCTTACTGAAGTATTGCACTTTCTGTCATAAAGTGCTTCAAATGGGCTCATTTTCAATGATGCTTGATACCCATTGTTGTAGGCAAATTCTACCATGTGTAGGTAGTCTTCCCATTTCGATGGTTTGTCCATCAAATACATTCTTAGTATGTATTCTATCACTTGATTCACCCGCTCTATTTTCCCATCCAAATCAGGATGATAGGCTGTACTGAAATTCAGATTCGTTCTGAATCCCTTGAATAACCCTTTCCAGAAATTTGAGGTAAATTTTGGGTCTCTGTCAAACACAATTGTCTTGGGAATTCCATGCAATCATGCCACTTCCTTCATAAAACTATCAGCAACCTTCATTGCCTTGTGAGTAGCCTTTAACATAATGAAATGGGTAGCTTTTGTAAGCTTGTCCACCACCACCATAATTGAATCATGTTGTTTGCCTGTTCTGGGCAATCCTATGATGAAGTCCATTGTCACTACCTCCCACTTCCACTAAGGAATGGGTAAAGGTTGTAGCAACCCTATTGGGTTCCTGTGCTCAGCTTTAACCTTCTGACACTCCATACATCTCATGGTGTATTCAACAATCTCTTTCTTCATACCCGGCCAAAAGTAATGGATCTCGACTGCTGCCACAGACTTCTGATATCCATGGTGCCCAACATAAGGCACATTGTGCATTTCTCTCAGAATCACAAGTTTCAACCCCTGGACATTAGGTACATAAACTTTGTTCTTTTACAGAAGTATCCCATCAGTCTCTAACTTATAATTTTCCACTTTCTGTGGCACTTCACCTTGTTGTAGCTTTGCTACCAACTCCATGTACTGCAAGTCGGCGCTTGCAACTTCCAAACATCTTCTCTTTATATCAGTATGATACATGCTAATGGTTGTAGCATGTAATTTGTGTACTCTCCTGCTGAGTGCATCATCCACTTTATTCTCCTTCCCTTTGATATGCTTGATATCAAAATCATATTCACAGAGAAATTCCAACCACCTACTCTACCTAGCATTCAAGGTTGGTTGATCAAACAAATACTTTAGACCGTTATGGTATGTTCTCAATTCAAATCTCCTTCCCATGAGGTAATGTCTCCATTTCCTCAGAGCGTGAATGATGGCCGCCAACTCCAAATCATGAGTTGCGTAGTTCCTTTCGTGCTCTTTCAACTTTCTGGATTCATAACAGATTACGAACCCATTCTGATTGAGGACTCCTCCTAGTCCTTCTTTGCATGCATCAATGCATACCACAAAATATTCACTTGGATCTGTGATCCTCAAGATTGGAGCATTGGTTAGCAGTTGCTTCAATCGTTGGAAACTTCTTTCACATTCCTCTGTCCACTAAAACTTCTTCTCCTTCCTTTGCAAGGAAGTGATAGGGTGAGCTACCCTTGAAAACCTTGCAATAAATCTTTTGTAATAGCCAGCTAGAACCATAAAGGATCTGAATTCTGTCATGTTCTTTGGTGCTGACCATTCCCTGAGGGCCTCAACCTTCTCAGGATCTACAACTATCCCATCCTTTGAAATAATATGCCCCAAGTAATGGATCTTCTCCTGATAAAACAAGCACTTGCTTAACTTGGCATACAATTGGTGTTGTCCTAGCACCTATAACACCATCCTCAAATGTTTTTCATGCTCTTCCTCTGACTTGGAATACACCAGAATGTCATCCAGGAAGACTATGAAGAAATTGTCTAGATAGTCCCTTAACACACCATTCATCAAGCACATAAAAACAATAGGTGTGCTTGACAGCCCCAACGATTCCACTGTGAACTTGTAATGACCATACCTTGTTCTAAAGGCGATCTTGTTGATGTCTTCACCCTTTATCCTTACCTGGTGATATCCTGACCTGAGGTATATCTCCGAAAATATCTTCACATCCTTCAACTGATCGAAGAGGTCATCAATCCTCGGTAGGGGATACATGTTCTTTACCATTACCTTGTTCAATTGTCTGAAATCGATACACAATCTCAACGTTCCGTCCTTCTTCTTCATGAACAGAACCGGGGCACCGCAAGGTGACACACTAGGGCGTATATAACCCTTCTTCAAAAGCTCCTCAAGCTGCAATTGCAGTTCTTTCAGCTCTGGCATACTCATTCTGTAAGGACATTTCGACATTGGAGTTGCGGCAGACATCAAGTTTACAGAGAATTCAATATCTCTTTTCGAAGGTAATCCTGGTACCTCCTAGAATACATCCTAAAAATCCTTTAGTACCTCTTGATATCCGATACTTGACACCTTATCGTTGGGTGTTTCCTCCACATGGGCTACAAATAATTGACTTACTTTTCTGTAGCACTTCTTTAGCTGCATTGTTGATATTTCTCTAATAGCAACAACTCTGGGAATTCCTTGGAGTATTTTCCGATTCCATTTCTCATCCAGGCAAGTGAATGCCTTGTTATGACAGTCCAAGATGGCATGGTGTTGGTCCAACCAGTCCATCCCAATTAAATAGTCATAACATCCTAAAGGCAGAATGTTCAATTCAGCTTTCGTGCTCAGTCCATTCATGTCCACTGGATAGGACTTAACCAACTTAGTGACTTTCCTCTTGGTTCCTGTAACCAACTACAGTAACCAATATTTTTTATGTTTTCTTCTCGACAAATACAAACTTCCCACCACTCTAGGATCTATATAACTATGGCTAGCCCCTGAATCAATTAAAATTGTAAATGGTCAGTTGTTAATCATACCTTCCACTTCAATCATGTGCAACTTAAATTCATCTTGCTTGTTTTCTAGGGCTGCATAGATCCTTGGCATTCTACTGCCCATGTCCTCCACTGTTTCAGCCTACTGAACATTGTGGACGACTATCGTTTTATCATTTAGGTGGGGGCAATCTTTGTACCTATGGTTTTCTTTACAACCCCAACACTCCATAGGTTCTTGTCTTGGAATTTGTCCACCCACTTCAGCCTTCCTAGGCTCTCTAAAAGGTGGCTTTCCTAGAGGATTGTTTCTGAAAAAGGAAGGTGTGCTTCTCTTCTGTCTCTGCTCTTTCTTGAACTTCTTCTTGTCTTCCCAAGACTTCTGGAAGGTAGGATTTTATTTTTTTTGTTCATATAAGCATTTCTCCCTCCTTATCGTTTCTTCGATAGTATTAGGGTCATCATACTGAATATTATCACCAGTGGAAGGTGGCAATCCACTTAGATACCTCTAAATCTTGACAGTCTCTTCCTTGATGAATGAAACATACTTCAGCAATTCCAGAAATCTTCGATCGTATTCATCAATGGTCATGCTACCCAGCTTGAGTTCAAATAACTCTTTCATCTTTCTGTCATAATATCTCTTAGTCAAATACTTATTCTCGAAATACCTCTTGAATTCTTTCCAAGTGATATCTTTCTCTCTAATGTGTTGCACTTGCACAAGTTGATCCCACCACATGGATGCCTTTCCTTTCAGTTGATACATTGCAATTATTCCTTCTGAATGAGAGGAATAATTCTACAGTTGGAAATATTTCCTCATTACAAGAAACCATGTTTCGACATCTTCCTCCTTCTTATGTTCTCCATCAAACGTAGGAGGCTTAATCTTATTCATTTCGCCCTTCAGTTCATCCACTCCATATCTCCTATTATTTCTGGTAGGAGATGGGCTTGAACTACTGTGTTCCCTTCTCTTGGAGCGACTTTGGGAGTGATGATGGTGTCTACCAACACTCCTTGATCTTCTCCCCTCAGAATTTAGGTGACTTCGTGTTCTGATCGATTCACTCTCCTTATCCAACTTCTTTTCTATTCTCTCCAAACTCTTTAACAACTTTACGTTGAATTCTCCTTGTTTTTCCTAAGTTTTCCTAATCTTTCTACTATCTTCTCGACGAGTTCGGGCATCTTTCTGCAATTTTTCAATGATCATCCTCAGATTTCCTTCCTTATCTATCTCTTTTGCATGCCCATTGAAGTTCGATACTTCAACTCCCAAGTGGACGTTCATTCCTTCTCTTTCATTCTCTAAACTAGAGGAAATATGTGTCTCTTCCATTTCTTTCCAGTTTGTGGAAATTCTAATCGGTTCTGGCACTCATCAACTTCTTCAATCACAATGTGCAGACAACCAAAATTTGTCAGGCCATCTCTCCTTAACAAATTTCACACATTCAAAACCAATCTGATTAAGAAAATGTTTCGATCTCACGAATCTTCTGAGCTCTGCTTGACTCTGTAACTTTCGGGTGATATCCCCCTCTTTCTTAGTCCCCAACCCATGTGATCACGGTCTGTGACCAAACGCTAAACTACTAGGTGCTACTCGGGCTTTCGGCCTTTGGGGATTTCAAAGCTCACATAGTTATCTCTTAGAGTTCTGATTACCGAACTCGCGAAGTTGGGTGGATCAACGGTCCATGTTTACCCATCATCCCATGGCTTAAATCCACTGTGGTCTTTTCGTCTTCGAATTTTTTCGGGGCTTCGGGACTTCGAACCTTGGGACTTCCCACACTTGTTTCTTTCGAATCTTTCGACATCCAAAATTTCGACCTACTTTACCCTTTGGGCCCACATAGTACAACTTTCATGAACTAAGGCGGTGGCATGTGGCATATCTAGGAAGGTCCACATCACCTTCGACGACATCATCGGGTCCCACCTTGCTTGCTTTTCGTTTCGGAGTTTCAGGCATCAGGAGTTCGTGCATCTACACGTCTCGTTTCTCCTGATTGTCGAAATTTTGAAACTACGATCTACCTTCTACTTGATCCAATGGTTAAGTTTTCATCCTCCGATCTACGGTCTAGATCTTTGTTGGGATTTTGGAGTTTCGGGCATCAGGAGTTCGTGCATCAGCACATCTCATTTCTCCCGATTGCCGAAATTTTGAAAGGTTTCTAAGATAAATCTCTTGTATCTTCTCCCAGATCTGACGGTCGTAAGGTTTCCTTTGCTTCCGAACAGATCTTATGGCCCACATTACTCTGCAGCCCTAATACCACCTCTGTTGTGGTTTTACTATATCGCTACTTCTCCTGAGCTTCATAACACAACCAAGTAACTCCTTGGCACTCAGAAACATTCTAAGGTCCAAAAATTGGTTCTTCCAAACATAATTTCCACCTGAAACATCGGGTCCAATGACCACTTATCCAGCCCATTCAGGCTCATCGTTGAAACCTTGGCTCTGATACCATACTATAACATCCCCGACCCTTCACCCGACCAGGCAATGCTACCAAAACGCTATGAGTTTATCCCTTAAAGCTCTGATACCATATTGTAACATCCCCGACCCTTCACCCGACCGGGCAATGCTACCAACACGCTATGAGTTTAGCCATTAAATCTCTGATACCATACTATAACATCCCCGGCCCTTCACCCGGCCGGGAAACGCTACCAATGCGAAAACATTCACATACTTAAATATATAACAAGCATATTAAACCTGATTAACAGATTTAACCAAATGATACAGAGCAAGAACATGATTACTACTAACATACATCCTCAAGGAAATTAACAATAATTCATATGCACAACAGAATACATGATAACATATAAGCATCACATGTATGGAAAAACATATAATTAAGCACAAGCCGATACTTATCTTTGAAACTGTGGTAATTCCACCAACTG
>SNQJ01S0173867.1:0-18552 GCA_010110895.2 Picea sitchensis | reverse complement strand
ATAAAGTGAGCAAAGAGGGAAAACCTCATGGGAAACCCCCCCCCTCAAGGTACAATGTATGTAAAAAATAAGAACTACAGTTACTAGGAAATTGTGTCCTTCACTCCAAGATGACCTCATAGAGAATGGACTTTCTACTTAGTGAAGGTCTTGGTGAAAATGTTTGTTGTCTGTTCTGCTGAAGGAAAAAACTGTAATTCAATGATCCCCTCGTGTACCAAGTCCCGGATGTAGTGCATGTTGATCTCGATGTGCTTCGTCCGCTGCCTCTGAAATGGATCTCTGCAGAACTTTAGGGTGCTCTCGTTGTCACACCAGATGACGATCGACCGATGAAACTGAATGCCCAACTCAGTGAGAAAATGTTGTAGCCACATAGCCTGAATGGTTATGTTAACTACCCCTCTGTACTCTTCCTCGGTTGAAGATAGAGAAGTGGCATCTTTCTTCTTGCTCGACCAATAGATAGGCCCAGAACCAAGACTGAGTGAGTAACGAGATGTGGACTTGCGATCAATGTTATCGCCAGCCCAGTTAGAATCAGTAAACCCAATGAGATATAATGTAGAGTCTGATGCATAATGAATCCCAAAGGTGATGGTTCCCTGTACATATCGAAGGATACGCTTTCCATCTTTCCAATGTAGCTCATGCGGCTCATGCATGAACCTGGAAACTGTGCCAACTATGTATGAGAGGTATGGTATGGAGTGTGTGAGATACAACAAGCTCCCCACTAGTTGTCTGTACAGTGTGCTTTCAACCAGTGGAGTCTCCCCACCATCCTCAAGTTTGACTCCTGATAGGAAATGAGTCATAGCAGACTTGTAGTCTGTCATGTGAAATCTCTTAAGGAGATCTCGTGCATACTTGGCTTGAGATAGTTTGGTGCCTGATGCATCCTAACTGATCTCAAGTCCAAGGAATAAGTGTAGCGGACCCATGTCCGTCATCAAAAACCTGTCATGTAGAATCCTCTTGACTGCAGCTATCGTTGAAGTCGAGCAACCGGTGATCAACAAATCATCGACATATAGAACTATAAGTAGAATTGAATCAACCGTCCTGAGCATGTATACATTTGGGTCTGATTTATAATGTAAAAAGTTATGTGACAATAGGTAGGAGTCCATCTTGGCATACCATGCCCTCGGAGCCTTCTTGAGGCCATAAAGTGACTTGTTCAGTCGACAGACCAAAGATGATTCATGCATAAATCCCTGGGGATGCTCCATGTAGATCTCCTCAGAGAGATCACCATGAAGAAATGCATTCTTCATTTCCATCTGATGGACTTCCCATCCCATGGTTGCCGCAATGGCAAGTGCCATTCGTATGGAATCCATCTTTGCTACTGGAGTGAAGGTCTCATCATAGTCAATACCATGAACCTGCTGAAATCCTTTGGCAACAAGCTTGGATTTGTATCTGTTGATCTATCCATCTGCTATGCTCTTGGTCCTGTAGACCCATCTGCATATGACAAGTTTCCTCCCAGAAGGAAGGGGAACTATATCCCAAGTTTGGTTCTCGAGGAGGGAGTTGTACTTCTCCTGCATGGCGGATTCCCAAAAGGGATTTCCAGCAGCCTCGCCATAATACTGTGGATCTGAAGACTGAACCAAGAAAAGATGCCTGGAAGGCAATGGTTCAGTGGCAGTGAGTGCAATAGGAGGCTCCTCGAAATCAGGTAGAGTCCTTCTAGTATCAATTGGATCACCTACGAGATTCCATGCATCTTGAAGAGTAGTCTGTGCCCACTTGGGCCTATGCTCTAGCTTTGCAACTGCATCTAGATGCTCTGACTCTACATCTAACTATACTGACTCTGAATTTGAATCTGAATCCTCTGAATAAGAACTCTCATCTGAAGAAGATTCAACATGTGCATGCTCATCATCTCGGACAGGTGGAAGAGTGAAGGTGTATGCATGCGACTGTTGAGGTACATGCGAGACACTTTCCTCGAATTGGACACTACACTCAATGATGATTTAGTCCGAGGAAAGATCAATAAGCTGATATCCCTTCAAACTATCGGGGTATCCAACAAAGATGCACTCAATGCTCTGTGGATCAAGTGCCTTCCTCTTTTCAAAGGGAATCCGGGCCCATGCACGTGAACCAAAAATGCAAAAGTGGGCCACTTTCTATTTGAGGCTGCTCCAAGCCTTATAGGGGGTCTTATCCTTGACATATATATGAGGAGATCTATTTTGGATGTATGTTGCACAATTAAGTTCTTCGGCCCATAGTCTCTATGGTAGTGACTTTTCATGCAACATGCAAGATGCCATCTCCTTTAGAGATCTATTTTTTCACTCGGCAACTCCATTTTTCTACAGAGTGTAGGGAACTATATGATCCAACTGAATCCTTGCCTCCTGGAAAATATTATGAATCTCATGATTCACATACTCTCCCCTGTTATTAGTTCATAGGACTTTGATCTTCTTTTCGTACTGTGTCTCAACTAAAGCTTTGAAATCTTTGAGGTGTTGAAAGACCTCGGATTTTTTCCTGAGAAAGTAGATCCAAGTAAATTGTGAGAAATCATCAACAAAATTGAGAAAAAACCTCACTTTTTTGATCGATGGATGTGGAAAATGACCCATGAGGTCATTGTGGATCAGATCTAAAGGTGTGGAAGAACATTGAGACTTTCCTTTGACGAATTTCTCTTGAGGGTGTTTTCCGAGAACACATCCCTCACATAATCCCTTGGAGAAGAGGATGTCTTGTAGACCATCAACTAATATTTTCTTGCTAAGGTGTTGCATGTATCTGAAATTCAAATGTCCAAACCTTTCGTGCCATATCCTACTACTTTCATCAGCATGAGTAAGCAGTAAAGAAAAACCAGGTTCAATGAATTCAGAAAATGTATACAATCTAGACGGATGATTTACCTCATCGGTAGAAACCCTGGAGTTGGTTTGCATGTCGTATATGTCCACTTAATTTGGTTTGAATATGAATTTCTTTCCAGTGCTAGAATTTGTCATCTGATACACAGAGAGAAGGTTGACAGAAATCTTGGGAACATGCAACACATTCTCGAAGCTTCCGTTGGTGAGTTCAATCCTTCCTTTGCCAATGACTTCGACAGAAGAGTTGTCCCCCATAAGAATAGGAGGACCTTTGCATGCATCCAAATAAGAATAGAATTATTTTGAGGAAGCCATGTGATGTGATTCTCCTGAATCTACAATCCAAGCATCGAGAGAGGAGTTGATTGCAATCAAGGCATGACTAGAATCGCCTTTCTTGGAATTCAGATCTTCTGGATTCTTCTTCTTTGCACCCTCAGGGATGAGATATCAAAGGTTGTTTTTCTGAAGCATCTGAGACATCAGATATATTTGTTTTTGCATGCATGCGGATTCTGAATGGAATCCTTTGTGACAGTATGTGCATTTATCTCCTTTTCTTACTTTTTCTCCTTTGGATTTGGAGGCATCGGTGAAGGGTTGTGTGTACCCTTCCTTCTTCATATGTGCATGAGATTTCCACTTATATTTATCTTTATATTTATGATATTTGTGGATTCCATCATGCATAGTGATTTCATGCACCCTTGGGCCTTTGATTGTGCACATGTTGATGAGCTTGGTTTGCTCTTATGTCAGGGATTCGATAAAGTCCTAAAGAGAAGGCATCTTCTAGGTGGATCCAGAGGCAAATCTGACAGTATGGAATGTAGATATGAATACTGAGAATTCAGGACCAATCTTGGAGAGAATGGTGAGAACCATTTGTTTCTCCTCCTTCGATTTATCAACCCCGCAAGCTTTGAGTTGCGACAGTAAATCCTTGAATTTTGTAAAGAAAACCTGGATATTCTCGAAGATTTTTGGATCCAATGTGAGGAGATCCACCTCCAAAATGTGTCCCCTCATCTCATCCTGTTTTCCAAATATCCCTTCCAAGATGGCCCAGGATTCATTGGGAGTCTTACAGGAAGATATATGAAAAAGGAGATCGGGAGAAATAAGACTGCAAATTGTTTCGAGTGCCTCATCCATGCGATTTAAGTACTTGGATTTTTCTATGGCTGATGTCATCTATGTATATGTATTCATGGTTAATCTATACAACCCTCTAAATCAGAGATGTATGGATATTTTCTCCTTCCATGAAGAGATGTATGGATATTTTCTCCTTCCATGAAAAATAGTTGTAAGGTGTAAGAATGAATTCTTTTGGAATTCCATCTTCCGCTATCTTCAATCTTTTGAACCTACAAAAAAATGATTTGGTGCAGCTTTTTCTTAGAAGTCCGTCAGCTCTAATACCATGTAAAATGTGTTGAACTGCATAGAATAGGATCTATATAAACAATGATACATAGATTTTCAGGAGAATTGGAAAAGAAGAAGAAGGAGAGAAAGAATGGAAAAGAAATCTCATTAACTGCTATGAATAATGAATAATTTACACATGGTATAATTTGTATAACTCCAATATCAACTTTAGGTGAACCAATTCACCATAGTAGTGGTATAGAGTGACCTAGACACACACCAATGCCATACTAGAGGAACTCACCTATTCTAGTCTTCTCCTTCTCAGTACATTGAGTAACCACACCTAGTTGAGTTAACTAGTCAAATAGTCTTCAATTAACTAACTCAATAGAAGTAGGTGAGGAGTTAACTCAAGGAATCAAGGATAATGCACCACTTTGATGATGATACCAAGGCAAGCTATAATTACCATGTTGATGATCTCAATGTTGCATGGGGATGATCCTAATGCAACATCTAAACTCAACTCAACTAGTCAAACTAAAGTGTGGACTGAAAGTTATAATATTGTCCGTGTGGAATATTCTCTCCTAAAATATAGGAGGATGGATAATGATTAATTATGACTAATGAACAAATAAAAACCTTAGAAAAATAAAATCCTAGGTGTGTGTGAAGTAACTCCAACAATCATCAACAAGACTAGATCATACACCAACACCATCACCAAGATGTCCATCAAACCATGTGCTATGATATCAGTTTCATACCAATACAAAATAAAGCATCCATAAACCATGTACCAAACCCTATTCCATAATATCCATCAACCATGTACCAAACCTATATACCATAACATGCATCAACCATGCACCAAAAACTCCCACTATATCATGCATGAACAATGTACCAAAACATGCACCATATCATGCATCAACCATGTCAAAATATGCCATATAAACCACGCACTATGAGATGTGTGCCTCAACCATATACCGTATCACTCATGATATGTGTCAATCATGTCATAAACCATGCACCATAATATGTGCTCTCAACCATATACCATGTCACTCATGATATGTCTCAATCATGTCATAAACTATGTACCATAAGATATGCCAAAGGAAAGTATCATAACATCAATCATGTGCCTCAACCAAGTACCAAAAATATGTGCTCATACATATGCTAATACAAATATGTGCCTCTAACATGCATCCACATCACCAATGAATGTACCTCATACATGTTCCAAATAAATGCCTCAAACCATGCACCAAAGATGTGCCTCAAGCATGTGCTAATGTCTCAACAATATATCAAATACATGTCTCAAGCATGCCCTGCTACGCATCATAACATCACTAATATATAACCCTAAACATGCATATAAACATAGCTTTAACTTTGAAACAGACCTGACCGCATCATCATATCTTTCTCATACTTTCAGTAACCTAGAACAAGCATCTTCTTCAACTCTTCCACACCCTCACTGGTCAGAGACCATTCATCTAGTAGGTCTTGGCAGGATGAGTGTAGTACAAACCGCGGGGTTGCCTCGCGAGACACTTGTAGCCTGACCCGCAGAGATCAGATAAATTAAGGTTTCCATAAACCCTTCACTAATTGTAAATCTGAGAGTTCCATACTCCTTTGCTTCCTCAGATTCACTTCCTTAAATTCTATACAAAAAGATTCACCAATAGATCAATTCTTCTAGAAGATATTTAATAAACTTGTTTGTACAAATGAGAAGTCTTTGAAGTGTATTTATAATTTTCAAGTGACTTATTTCCTTAAACTTTGTGGGTCTAATTGCATTTCTTTTTATAAAAATTATACCCTTTAATTAATGACTTGTATCTTCTTTTTGCAATTTTTTAGGGGATTCTTAACCATTATTTTGGGCTCTCAACTTCATTAGGGAATCTCCTTAACCATGAGGAATGACATGGTGTACCACCTACCTTTGGAAATGACATGATGAGGAATATCCATCTATGAAAAGGATGCATTTTCATTGTCCTTCATCCTATTTGTCCTCAAACAACTTTGGTCTCCCATGACCACACCTATTGGTTTTCATTGTAGACTTCTTCGAAGCGTCTTCCTATGAGGGAAATTATTAAAGATACACCCTATAGTGGGGATCACTTTCTGGGATACTTCTCCAAAACCCATCACTTATTCATTCAAACAAACCATCACTTCTAAAGGCTTCTTTTGTGGTTGATCAAAGCTACATCAATGACAACCAAATATCCAAAAACCCCTTCCCAACATTGAATCAACTGCTCGAGTACCTCACGCACCTCTACGTAGGAAAATACACAACCCCCATGCTAGGGTATAAAAAAAGTATATCCTGGTCGACGTTTTGGCTCAATCCATAGATGCCATGTCCATATTATGTATTATTCAAACATTCCCTTCATAAAGAAATGCATTTCTCTCCTAATTGGGGGTAGTCGACCAATCAGAAACTCATTTGATGAATTTTGATTTGGATAAAGTTGAAACATGCCTCCCCTCTCTAGTTTCTTTCCAAATCTTGGTCACATTTTACAAATATTTACATCAATGTGATCATAGAAGGTGGAATCTACATATGTATTATGTCTGTAACTATATGGAAACAAATTGATCACCCACGCTATCCCATCTAGATTTGTTAGTTAAAACCCAATGACTAATCTAAAATATAATCACCACAAATACTGAATAATAATAATAGATCCAAAGAGTAATATAGAAGAAACCACACTCTATTATTAACAATTTCAAACCCTTGAGGTAGCAACACCATACAATGGATCCTGCCATAGTTGGACCTCTCCTGCTCAATTTGCTCTTCGAGGCATCCTCCCATTGAGCTACCACTCTCCACAATACAATACTCTTAATGTCTCATTACATTGTTTTAAACCCCCTTTATATAGTGCTTTATCACCTAAGAACATTCTAGAGGAGGAATCTCTGTGTGGAACCTTCTAACAAGTCCTCTTACATTCATTATATTTAAATACCATAGTAGCTCCTATTAATATAGTGGACCTAGTCCATCTTACATTGAATGACCTCCACTATTATCACTCATGGGTCTCCTCTAGGCCCCCCTACTACCTCTCTACTTACCTTTACACCATTGGCCATTACTCTTCCAGTGTATGATGACTGTCCATCAAAACCCGAAGGCCTCTACCAAAATGTTCTTGTTGAACTAGTGGGGGAAACAATTCTCATAAGCATCACGGTCATCGATCCCCAATTGGATTAAAATATCCTCTTTTCGTAGCTATATGTATGCTATGAAATCCATTTCTTCTTCCATATTTCACACCATACTTTTCCCTCACAATGTGAATATAGTCACCATCTAATTCCAAATGGAAACACACTATGAACCCACTCCATGTAGTACATAGGCAACATTCTCCTCACATAATGAAGCCATCTCTAAACCCTTTTCAATCATTAATGTTGGACTAGGCATCTTTCAAGACCCATCATTAGTAGGATATTATTAAGGAAGTCCACCTAGCCTCCCTACCACAAGCACAAATCAGTTCTATGTAGTTACATCAGATGGAATTGAGACTCCTAATGATCCTTCTCTTGAAAGAAACACACCTTTGTCCTCCATGGAATGTTAAGAACCAAATATTTGCATACAAAAACAATAAATATTTAGGGAGAACAATATATAAAACCAATTCACTTTATTATATCAAAACCCTTGAGGTAGAGAAAACCATACAATTGATCCCTATGGAAGGGATCCTCTCTATGTTCCTTGCTTCTTCTGAGAAGACTCCTAAGAGTAAGTTCCAAATACAATACATTTCTTCATATCCCATTACATTGCTTGAACCCTTTATATAGTTCCTACCATCACCTAAGACATTATAGAGGGAGTGAATATTTTAGAAGTAGAACCTTCTAAGAATTTCCTCTACATTTATTATATCTAACTACCACAAGGTCTTTATTATTTATCAATAGTGGACCTAGTCCACCTTTACATTGAATGAACTCCACTATTATTACAATGGGCCCTCTCACTTCTAACCAATTCTAGCTACCTAAAATCCTATCCCCTTATGAAAGTGTTGTCTTGAATGCTTGATGTAATACAACCATATACCAAGTCCCATGGATAAGTGTGGACCATAGTGTTGAAGTAGACTAGAGAACCGGTCCCATTGAAATGGAAGCCACCATGTTGAAGTAGTCCAAGTACCACAAACCAAGGTCCCATGTCCAATTTCTCATGTGAACGCCAGATGGAAGATACCGACACCCCATATCCAACTGAAAATGATGTTCTATCGACACCTATCATTTGGATCCAAATAACAATATCCATCCACAGTGAAAAGGGTCAAATATGAATCTAGAAGGAACAATAACGTTGTATAATATGCAGGTTGGACAATGATAATAATAACTAGATTCCCTATTTGTCACATTTATACTCTCTACAAAAGGTGGATTAGATTCTATCGAACAAAAGATGGAAGTGGTTGTCATCCCAAATGACAACTATCCATATATACTAAATCATCGCAATCTGCCTCAAAAGAATACCAAGCATATATTTTGATTATATTCATCCCTAATGTGCTCCATAAGAAATATCTCTTGCATGTTATCCAATGAATCTTAAATACTATGAAAACTATCATTGAGACAATCTGCAAGATCATGCAATCTATCATGCACTCAGCCATACAATGTGTCAAACAATTGGGCTTTGAATGTCTCTAATCATCTATAGAATTGTTTTGAGGGTTTGAGAGGAAATAACCATCCGAAAGCACCCTCTGAAAATTTATGAACTCTACAGCCTCATCGTTGTCACAAAACCCAAAAAATAGAACAATGGTTTTAAAAATAAATTACTACAGAAAATTGCGCCTTTATCCTAAAACCCTAAAAACTGTTGAATTTAAAATTCTCTTGACTTTACTTCCCGGACTCCATTTCTACTAATTTCTCTTTTGAAATTGGGTATTTTTTCAGAGGAATTGAAATACCCAATTTGTTTTCTGCAAATTAATTCCTATAAAGCTTCATATATGAACCCAGTGTGCCACCCTCTCTTCCCTAGAAAAAAATTCTGCAAAAAAAATCTTCCTTATTTGGCCAAGGAAAGTGCTCTTATACCACTTACAAGATACCAGAAATATTTCATACATAAATACCACAAATATTCAAAGAAAAATATATAAACCACCACTTTATTATATCAAAACCCTTGAGGTAGGGGAAACACCATACAAGGATCTTATTATGGAAGGGATCCTCCCTCTTCATTTGCCTCTTCGAGGTACTGTGAATGAGCTTTAGCCCAAATACAGCTTCTATTCATACCATTACATTGTTTTGAACCCATTTATATAATCGCTACCATCACCCATGAACACCTCTAGAGGATGGAATTAGTAGCTAGCACCCCTCTTCTAAGAAGTGCTCTTAATTTATTATATCTAACTACCCATTTATTATTATATATAACTACCACAATGGGACTTATTTATCAATCATAGTGGACCTAGTCCACCTTTACATTGAATGACCTCCAATTATATCATCACCATGGGCCCCTCCGCCACCCCCACCACCTCCTCTGTAGGCTACCTAGCATTAGAACCTTCACACCTCTTACATTTCATTATATCTTTAACTACCTCATTTATTACATCCAGTAACCACCACTGAGCCCTTATTTAATAATATAGTGGACCCAGTCCACCTTACATTGAATGACCTCCACTCATATCACCACGTCCTCCCATCCCACTAATACCTCTATATACCCAATGTAAACCCCTGCTCCAATAAATAAACCTTGAGGGGACTACTTCAGTAACCTCTTAGGAAGGTTCCCCCATTCAAGAGAACCTGCTAATGAATGAGAAAATACATATTTGTAAAATGGTCCCATATGTGTGTCAGCATATCAGGTCATCACTACCCTTACCTTTCCAAACATGGTGATCGCTATCCTAGTGTGGTATTTATATCCACCATCTATAGTACCAATCCCATCTCTTCCACCTAAACCTAAGGTTTTTCCCACACAACGCATGGTTCCAACACCACCTCTTTTCATTATTATACAATGGGAAATAAGACAAAACAAAAGGGCACCAGAATAAAAAAGGATCTCCCACTCTCCCTCTCCTCCTATCCTTAGGCCCAAAATTCGTGTTCACTTTGTGCCACCATTGGACACCCTACTAACCTATGCCCTACACTACATGGATTACACCATTTAATTCAGATTCCTAAAACAACACCATTACTTCCTACCCTAGTAGGGACAACGCCAAACATTACTGTAAAACCTTCCTCAACACATAAGAAAGGTATCCATACAAAATTCACGTGTTCCATATGCTCATAGTATGGCCTTTACACTCATCATTTCCAAACCCTCCCTCAATTCCGGGAAACACTAGCCACAGTACGACAAACAACATTTCTTGATCCCTCTCAAGCATCCCCTATTATCGCTAGAATCACTGACATACATTATGTTTCCATGTCACTAAATTAAAGGATGAGACACCCATGTGTGTTTTGCTTCCAAAAGGAGCATTTCATGTACATGTTCCCCGTCATTATCAAATATCATAGTTTTCACATGACTAACCTTCAAAATATTCAAACATCCCTTCAAGCTTCACTTCCTCAACACCAAACTCAGGTACCAATTCCCGCTTACCCCCATTAACCCGAAGGTCGAGAAAGAATATATATATTTCATTCCACCATGTATACCATGAAGTTAGAAAAATTCTCATGCACTCCATTTCCAATTCCTCTTTGTAAGTATTTTCCATGAGATGCCCTCCCCCATCATACATATGTAATACACACATGTATGGATATATGGTTCATGTCTTCTAGTGAAGTCCCTACACCCCTTTCATCAGCCACTCACCATGACACATGAAAAAAATGACCGAACCATCTCAGACATTCACCACCTCCATAGACAACAATCTCATCACCAATTTGGATCAGACCTTGGATGCCACAATATCCCATCCAGAATCTCAGACCTCTGATGACCCATTATATTCATTCATATTCCAATACAATGAAGATATATTAGAGGCCATGATAGTATGAAATGGTCCTTGGGATTCCATGCACCACCGATCTTTCTTCTTATCACAAGAAGAATTTTAACCCCACTTTGACACTCATGTTTATGCAATTGAAACCAAATATTTCATCCTCCCCGGACATTTGGATTGGTTCAAAAACCCAATACCCACAAATGATGCTTTTGAAGAAGGAACATACCTAAATTATCTCCACAATCAAAATCGACATCTCAAAATGCCAGTGTAGTTGAATAAACAATTTTCATTACCAATGTTCTCTCAAGAGATCCATTGTCTAACATCTGACTAATACATGACCCATGTCACTCACCATCAAAATACCACCTTTACACCATTCAAATCCTATGTCTATCAAAGTTGAGATCAATAAGTTATGTTCTTATGGGTTAATTTGCCCCATTGCGTACTTTTTTAGGTCTCAAACCTTGTCTTCGTCAACAATAAACACAAAACTATTTGGGTCTGTACCAATTTTTGAGACGTCAATTAATCTTTCCCCAAGGATAATTTATCAACACCATTCATCGATTAAGTAATTGACACCTGTACCAGACATGAATTACTTCCATTAATGGACAGATTCTTCGACTACAATCAAATCCAAATCCACCATGCAAATCAGTACAAGACTACGTTCACCACCCCCTAGGGTACATTCATCGCCATGCCATTAGGTTTAAAAAATTTGGGTGCCACTCTTTAACAGCCATGATGATTTTTATTATCTTTCTCATATCATCCTAGCTTACTTGGATGACCTCACCGCTCGGTCCAAGAAGCAATCCCAACACTTAGAGGATTTGCGAATCATTTTTAAATGGCGCTAGGTACAACATTCGATTAAACCCCCTCAAATTCATTTTTTTAATCACAGTTGGATGCCCACTAGGTTTCATCATTTCCCAGCATGGAATCAAAGTTGATCCTTTGAAATTCCAAGAAACCAGTGAGATTCTTTCTCCAAAACAATTGCTGCAATTGAAAATCTTCAAAGGAAATGATAATTTCCAATGATGCTTCGTTTCCAACTATGAACTACCACCCATGACTTGTTACGCCTAATATGGTGTGATATTCCACATGTTTGGAACAACATGCCCAAAGCCGCTTTGATTCTCTCAAAGAAGCACTCAAAAAACCATCCTTCATTAGTTCCCCATACTTTGATATGGATTACATTTTGCATATGTCCACCTTAGAGATATTAGTCACAGGAGTGTTAGTTCAAATAGGCAATGACCAACGCAAGAAAGTCATTTACTACATAAGTAAACACCTTTGAGTACCCCCTTTGAAATAAATTCACGAGAAGAAGTTGGGCTTGGAAGTGGTCCTCATCGTCCCAAAAATATGCCATTACATTTTGTTGCGTACCACCAAAGTTGTAGATGATTCCAACCCTATGAAATGCTTGTTCATTAGGTGCCATATTAATGGAAAATTCACCCAATGGATCGTCATCCTTAAAGAATACAATCTAGAGTTCACAACTCCTAAAAGAAAGGAATCCCTCATGCTCCCAGATCTAATCATGGATCTCCCATCAGACTCAAAAGACACACCCATCAACGAGAATTTCTTGGATGAACACTTGTTCTTTATCACGTCCAATTCCTCATGGTACGGATACATTGTCGTGTACCTTCACATGTAAAAATTTGGTCCCTACCCTTCCATGACAATCAATTCATCCACTTCATTAGGCCCTTTGATACCTCCTCATAAGAAATTTCCTTTATCACAGAGGGGTAGACACTATACTCTTTCATTGCCTCACCATAGAAGAGGTAGATAAAGTCCTAAATGACTGCAATATTGGTCCATGTGGAGGTCACCTATCAATAATGTCCACTGCATAGAAAGATCATCTGAGTTGGTTACTTTTGGCCTAGCTTATTCTCTAACTACATTCACACCATAAATCATTACATTAAAATGTTATCCAGGCGTAAATCCACATCCCACCGCCCTCCATCCAAATATTACAATGGGCCCCTTTGAAAATGTAGTACGATTTTATGACTTGCAACCCCCCATCAAACAATGGGAATAAATACATAGTAGTCATCATGGACTACTTCACCAAATGGGTCAAATCCATGCCAACATTCAATAACACTAGAAAAATATCAAGAACTGCATTTTTTCTTTAACCATGCCATTACCCTCTTTGGAGTCCCCCTCCAAATAAGTTATCCCACCATGGTAAGTGTTGAACCGTTGATCATGTTGTCATTGATGCCAATGTTTTGATTGATTGATGTCATTGATTGATTCACAAAGTATTGATTGATTGATTATTGATGTAATGTAATATGTATTGTCTTTTGATGAGAATTCATAGATGAAGATGGATCAATGAGTTTTCATTGATATGATGAATATGGATCAATGAATTGTCATTGATACATGATGAAAAATGTAATCGATGTATTTCATTGGTATATGATGCATTGTTGGAAAATGTATAAACATGACTCATTATTGTCTTATCATGATTGGATGTATGCACAAAATGATGAACTCCAAAGTGGTCCCCCTTATGGTGAAAGTTTCTTCCCTACCTGGAAGACTTTCTAAGTGGATTGAGTTATCCTAAAGAATGGGTTGAGGGACCCATGCTCTCATGATTGAAAGTTATCATGATTGATAAGGTGCACAAATGGATGAACTCCAAAGTGTCCTTTATGGTGAACTCCTCTCACTAGCATTGTGGATTGAGTTATCCTAGAAGAATGGTTAGAGGACCAATGCTTGTATGTAGAATAAATGAGATGAATATAAAGGAAACTGTTGGTGAAACTATAATAGATGAGTTAGTGCTTTTCATGCCATTTCAGTGGTGGTTGTTGAATGTCACATAACTCCTCATGGTTTGAGAGTTATGGACTTCATCTTAAGATGAAGGACCCCCACATGAAGGCTGAATCCCCCAAGGTCAAAGAAGTCAAAGTATTCCAAAATAAGAAATCATTATTTAAAATGATAAAAGTAAAGTGACAAAGTCAAGGTGGATTATTTCAATAATAAAGGGAAGCGACAAAATCAAGAAATGATAAAGTAATGTGACAATAAATCAAGAAGCAATATTTAAATGGGATAAAGTATTGGAGAACTTATTTATGGAAAGTGGTTAACCTTAAAAATAAGAAAAAAAAAAAAAAAAAAAAAAAAAAAAAAAAAAAAAAAAAAAAAAAAAAAAAAAAAAAGTCAAGGTGGATTATTTAAATAATAAAGAGAAGCGGACAAAAACAAGAAATGATAAAGGTGACAAAAATCAAGAAGGAATATTTAAAGTATTGGAGAAATTTTTATTTATGTAAAGTGGTTAACCCTTTAAAAACAAGAAAATAGGTTAAGGGACCTAAAATGGGTTAAGTGACTTAAATGGGTTAAATGACCCAGAGGATGAAAGTATAAATAATATAGCAATGGTCTCTTTGTAGATCATCATTATTGTGGAGCAATGGAGAGCTTCTGTGAGAATATCTTTTGGAGTAATTGATGGAGAGATCTTACATTTTGGTGTGGAACACTTGGAGCATATTACATTATATAGGTGATTGAGCAAACCAGCTACATCTAAGCTTGAAATTCATAGGGAAGTGAAGCAGCAAGAGGTCTGAATTTCAAGGGAGGATAATTTATTTTGCTGATGCTTTCTAAGGTATTTTGTTTAAAGGTCATCTCATTATTTTCGCAGAATATTCTTTCTTATAATGATTTAGAAAATGATATTTATAATACATTGTGGAAACATATCCAAGTATATGTGGTAAAAATTTAGCTTCTGGGTCGTCCAGGCTTTTGAGATACACTCCATGGAAAATAGGGTTTGTGGCTAGTCTGAAACTAATCTAAAACATGTGTTTCAAATAAAAACATAATAACTTCTTCATGAAAGATCCACATTCAGCGAGAAAAAAATGTGTTGGTTAGATTACGCCTGTATTATTCTTTGCAACACGCCCATAATATCTATTTAACAAATATTCCATATGAGGCATGCTCTACAAGGTCTCACTTCTGTGAATAAGCCAAAACGCAACAAGGTATGCCATTTTGCTATAACCTTTTCAGAGGTTCCAAGTAGTGACACTTGGGAGGAATTGCACAAAGATATTGAAGAACACAGGTATCACCATATTCGGTTCATTACAAAAGAAAGCCATGATTATTTCAAGTTAGGGTTGTTCATCAATCCAAAACTAGTCATGGTTGAGATAAAGTACTGATGAGCTGGGCACATGAGGTGTATATTGATGATGCTGGTGCCACATTGACGGAAAGAAATTTTGGCGATTAGTTTGAAACATTATTGGTATATACTTGGTACATGGTTGGATGCACTTGCTTTCATGGTACAAGCCGATTACGTGGGTTGTTTAATACTGTGCTGGTAATGGTTGATGCACTTTGTTTATAAGCTACGCATTGATATCCGTTGAGGATTGTTGCCTCTATCGCACAGGCCGAGGGTGGGTGCTGATTCTTAAAATTATAGAGATGGCGTGCTCTTGTAGAGTTGTACCCTCTATTCATTTGTTATCGCGAAGTTCAAGGATTGTAGTCCTAATAAAAAGAAAATTGTACATACATTCCGTGTTCTTTGTGTTCCTGCGGGAAAGATGACTTGTTGATGATATATTGATATATGTTGCTAATATGTGTTGAAATTTAACCAGTTATAAATGACAACAATGAGTACGAGTTAATGGTTATTGTTAACTAAGGAGTTTTGGCAAAAAGATCCCTACCATCTTCACCCCACCCCCCTTCTTAGTGTAGTCGGTGTGTCCAACAATTGGAATCGTGAGAAGGTTTCACCACAAGTCTTAACAAGCTTTGAAGGAGATCCATAGAAACACAAAAGGGATGATTAAATTAATCCTTAATGAGGAAAACCATTCTACTTGGAGAATAGAGATTAGATTACATTTGAAGACAATGGAGCAACAATTTGGAAGGCAACCATTGGCTCCATCAATTTATTTAAATAACAAGTCAAAGTTTTCATCCAAAGGCAAGGAAAGATGAATGATGCATTGGTTTGCTATCAATTTTATGGACTTTGAACTGCATCAAAGAGAAAGCATAAACAATTAACTTTGCCAAGGATCTATGGCTAAAACTAGAAGAGACATATCAAAGCAAGAAGGAGAAGGAATATATTGAAGCTCACTCCATCAAGATTATCAAAGGTAAAGAATCAAGAAAAAAAATATTGAATGCATTAATTATAAATGTGATCTTGAAAACATTTCAAGTGAATATAAAGAATCAGCTGATGATAGCACAAAAGAAGATCTTGAAGACGTACCAAAATGAAGGCAAACAATCATGTGTTGGATACAGCAAAAGGGAAGATCAGCTGTGAAGATATTTCAAATGAAGGTAAAGAACCTAAAAAACACTTGATTGCACGATGATGATGAATTTTTCTCACAAGTGAAGAAGAAGCCTAGGAAACGCTTTATGTAAAGTTTGATGGTAATTATCATCCTACGAAAAAGAATAGAAGAAAATCTATTAAAACTTCAAAAAGGAAGTTGAAGAGGGTTTATATAGACATAGAAGTGATCATTATTATATAGACTACAACTATATTTCAGATAACACTAAAAGCTCTTTAGGGACTTAATCTAAGGAACATCTTGAAATTAAAGGAATGCTCAAGCAACAAGAAGAGAGCAATAAGACTCAATTAGAAGAAAAGGAAGAAGAGATCGCCAAGACTAAAGAATGGAAAATAATATATAAATGTAGATGATGAGATTAGCAAAAGTTTTGAAACCATTGTCCATCTCCAATACCCAAATTGAAGAAGAAGCCAAAAGAATAGAAGAACTATTCAAGAATCAAATAAATGAAAAGGAAGAGTCATGTTGTAAGTTAGAAGCTTAAATTGTTAATCAGCAAGGAAAAGTCAAAATAAATTTTTGAATAGCTCATGAATATTGGATGAGATATTGGAGAGTCAAAGATCACCATGTGATAAATCGATCCTGATACAAAGAAGAAGCTATACATGTTCTCAAGCACAACCTCAAAGAATCATGAGGTTATTCCATCAAACAAGGAAGACAATGTTGCAAAACAACCATCTGGTAATAAAGGCAGCAAAATTTCAAAAGAACAAAAGCAAGAAAGATCGCAGCTTTCATTCTTTGGGACAACAAAAGCAAAGGTATGAAAGTGTTTTTCATGGTCATTGTTATTCATGTAATGGATATGGTCACAAAGCTTTTGAATGTAGATCTTATGAAAGGAGATATAATGGAAGAGTTTTTAACACCATGAGGTGTTGGATATGTGATCAAGTAGGACACATTGTTGTTCACTGTAATTCCATGAGATGCTACAGTTGTAGTGGATTTGGTCACAAATCCCAGGAGTGATGGAACACAAGAAGAAGTTCCATGATGAGGACTTCATATAGCATGACTAGAAGAAGGAATGAAGTAAGGAACAAATACTTCCTTGAAAAGATGGATGCTCAGAGCTCAAGTTCTGAGGAGCAGGGACATCTACAGAAGTGGGTGAAGAAGATAGAGTAGCCATAACAGAATGAAAGACTGAAGGGAAGTTCAAATGTGTCATCTACTGAGGGATACGCGGGTGACAATGGTATCAGTCGCGTACATACGTAGGATGACCTTATATAGGTCGCATACATACGTGAGCTATCTGTGCAGCATGACGCATATATATGGTGAAGCCTAAGGGAAAGGGAAATGCACATGGATTGCAACTTGATATGTTGTTATAAATCGGTGTTGCAGAGTCTAAAATTGTTTATTGTAGGTTATGACATTGTTTGCTGCAGATTTTCATGGTTCTATGTTAGATCATGTAAGGTGACGTTGTAAAATAAAGCTTGGGTGCATGGCACTAACCCATGAGTATGGATTGATGTTGATCTGTTGGGGTACATAGCTGGTACATATTTGAGTTTCATTGATATATCTTATGATGTATTATTGGAAGCATATGTTGGATATCATGGTGCATGCATTTTTCATGTGGTTGGGCTACATATTGAGACATGTAGTTGAGTTGAGTTGATAGTCATGTTGTACATCATTGGGGAGTCATAGCTTGTTGATGCATGGTTGATATACTTTCTTGGTGCAAGTGATGATGCATGATGGTACACTCAT
>SNQJ01S0173866.1:8530-28918 GCA_010110895.2 Picea sitchensis | reverse complement strand
AACTGTAAAACTGCAGAACTGAAACACTTGCTCGAATGATGGTAGCTATCTCTGAGAAGAGATGTGGCGGCTACGCGCATCCATCCGAGAAGAATAAATTAACATGAGGCTCCAAAGGCCTTTTTTATATTATTCATGAATGACAAAACCCTAGACATCCAAAAACCTAACCCTAGAAGGTGAAACACCAAAATTCATGTGGGCCCCTATGGGTAAGTTGGTACCTCAACTTCCCAGGGTCGTAACATTTGCATACGACCTCTGTTTTAGGCACATGATAGCCCGTTGGAAAGGTATTTCAGAGAAATACACATTCCACCATCAAAATCTAACTTTGTCTATAGATCGACCGTGGCAAGACAAAAAAACAACATTTAGGGCCCCAAAATGGCCCTGAAAGTACAACAAGATGTGATGACATGAAAACATACAAAATAAGCCAGTTGGATGAGGCAAGAGGCCACTAGCAGCCACCTAGATGATGTGTGGGGCTTCAGACAACCCTTGAAGTGTAGAACCCACAATTACAAATAAGTACACAAGAACGTGCTGAACAAAAAATGGAC
Source organism: Picea sitchensis (assembly GCA_010110895.2). Taxonomy (NCBI): domain Eukaryota; kingdom Viridiplantae; phylum Streptophyta; class Pinopsida; order Pinales; family Pinaceae; genus Picea; species Picea sitchensis. The sequence continues at coordinate 28,352 of SNQJ01S0173866.1, read as the reverse complement.
AAGAGGAGCCAGTTGGAATAGGTGGGTGGCCACCAATATCCACCTGGATCATCTGGGCTCATAAAAATTTACATGGAAGGAGTCTCGTTGTGTCATTCTATTATCGCATCGCATGTCTCATCCTTGCGTATTTGGCCTAATGTCAGATTCATGTTGCTATTACTGAACCTTTAGAGCATTCCTTAGGTGCAAGCCTTGTAGCATTTCTTCCTTTTCAATCTGACACCTTGACCCATGGAGGAATTTTCCTGAGTGTCCTTATCCTGCACATGTATCCTTGCACTGAACATCGGTATGTTCCATGCTCTTGGAACTAGTTTGCTTGCCTATGACACGTGTTCCTCCTTTGTAACATAACATTCTTTTATTCTTTTTCAAGCTCGTTAAATACGTGAAAAAGACAAAAAAATCAAATATTCCAATAAGAGGGGACGCGATATACATTCTCTTTTATTGACGCCAAGATCGTCACCCTTGGACAAAGCACATCCTTCCATTTTTTCTGCAAGCATTAGGATCTAGTATAACCTTAGGAAGTTGTTCTCGTTACATAGAGTTGTGTCCTCCTCCGTTTGGTTACTCTTCCAAACATATGGAGAGTTTGTGGTGCCTCGTGTGCCATAGACTTATGTCAATAATATGATGCTTGAGTCTCATAATTTGTCATGATTTTGTCCAAGGGAAGTATTCCAACCCCATTCGTCCATTCTGCAATTTGTCTCTTGATTTTCATGAGTCATCCATCCCGAGAATCCAGTCAAGTTCATATTTAGAATCAACGAAGTTCAGGACCTTTTGTTCAATTTCTTCCAGTCTTTCCATGACGATTTTTCGAAGACCTTAGGGTAGTGAGTCTTACACTCCTAATACAATTCTACCTAAGTTTTGAATACCTTGAATTCATTGTTTGAGTTATGAAGCTACCATCTCTAGTTACATGCACCGATGCTTCATGAGGATGCATATCACATTGTATTTGTATCACTTCAGATGATTTTGAGACGTACCTCTACTGTGTATGATTCACGACTATGATCTATATAGAGATTATTATTTGTCTCGTAGTTATGATTATTCTATATGGCATGGATCTACAATGTACTTGATTGGAAACCATGCTTAGTTTATCCCAAGCATGGGTATGCCCACCTCAGAGATATTATCATTATTTTGCAGATGATACGCTCGTGAATACTCGTCTTGGGCTCACTCGAATTTGTGCCTTCCCACTGTATAAAGATGTTATAATGTATTTATGCCATCGGTTTCTTTTCTGACCTCACACATTAGGGGGCATCTGTTATGGTCCAAAAATGCCACATCTATGCCTCCAAGACATTGGCCCATCCATTTTCATCCGCTGCCAAAACATATTGTTGATGTTTCCTTCAAAAAACAACTTTTTGGATAATGTACATCCCTGCTACACTATCATCCCACGTACATACACGTATTGCATGTTAATCCTCCTGCATACATACACTTGTTGCATGTTAGTTAGCCTGCTTTTACTCCCAAAAAATGAAAAAAATAAAAAAATGTGTGTATTTTGACGAAGTTTATGGGTTATGAAGGGTTTCCTAACCATTTTACCCCCTGTAGCCCTTCCCAAAACCGAATAACCATATTTTTCTCATATAAAAAGGGGTCTAGGGGGATCATTTGAAGATATGAGCAAAGAGGCAAGAAAACTCTGCCAAAATTCGTTCCCTCTCATATCCCAAGTTTTGCATCTTGCTCTGAGATATATCCTCAACTTTCCCTAACATCCATTCTCCCTATACAACCCTTCCTTCCCCCCTATGTTGGCATGTTGGTTGTGAGGATCCTAGGCGATATTGGTGCACTTTGAGTAACGACAAAGGATCTTGGACTTGGTTCGTGAAGCAGTGTCCACAAGCAAAGGTTGTAACCTTTCATCTTATTAATGAATAAAAGAGATTATATTTGTCCCAAAACTTTATGTGTACATGTTCTTATATATTTTGATCATTTACATCTATATTTAGGATTTTAAGTGATTACTAGAGATTATATATGTTGTTGTGTTGTGTTCTTAGTCCGTTAGAGGTCAACTTTGGGCAAATATTTGTTATCTAAGAGGCAAAAACAAGTGGAATAGGTCTACATCAAGCGAAAGGATTCAAGGTGCTCTTCTTAACCTTCTCTTCCCTCTCTCTCATCACTTAGTCTAGATTGTTTTTGGGTAGATTAGAGATAAGTCAGTTTTTTAAGGGAGTTATCGCTCTGCCTAAGCCTTAGACCCAGTTTAGGGGTATTTTCCCCATAGCAGAAAGAAAACCATTATATACACTAATCACCAACCATTATAGTATTTCCAAGACCAGAGTAAGCTTCAACACACTAGACACTACAAGTGGATAAGGGTTTTGCAGAAATTTCATCTACCCATCAAATATAAGAAGGGAAAGACAAAAAAATTGGTATACATTCTTTCAAGTCCACCCACATCCAAGATTACAACTTTGCGAAATCTTGTGCAAATGGATCCTTATCTCGTGATGCATAAAAAGAGGAATACACGAAAGATGAGGGCTTTAAAGAGGTGTTTCAATGGATATAAGGCCAAATTTGTTTAGAATAAGGTGATGGTAAGGATGACTATCATCTCCAAAATGGGTTTCTCTACAAGCTATACAAAGTATGTGCTCCTTCAGGTGAAATATTGTAGCTTATCAGAGAGGCTCACACCTCCATGGTTCTGGGACATTTTGGTGTTGGGAATTTAGTTGCTAACTTACAAAGGTATGTGTATTACCCCAAAATGAAAGAATATGTAGCTCAACTTATTACATGATGTATACTTTTTTGTACTAGCAATCCTAGTAATATAAAGAAAGGATTGTACCATCCCTTACCTATACTCACTAGACCTTGGGATATCATTTTCATGTATTTTTTGGCTAGTTTTCCAACAACCGAGAAGGGACATGACTATGTATTTGTGGTAGTTAATAGGTTCAACAAGATTCATATGCCTTGTAAAAATACCATCAAAGGACACGAAGTAGAAAATATGTTCCTTGAATAGGGTTGGGTGCACTTATGATACCAAGGAGCATCATCTTAGATAGGGGTACCATTTTTTATCAGTACCTTTTGGACTACACTTTGGGAGAAGATGAACATCAAATTGAAGAGATCTACAACATTCCATCCAAAAATAGATGGGAAAATAGTAGTAGTAAAAAATACGTTGGTTCATATTTTGAGGGGTCACAATCATAAGCATCCAAAGACCTAGGATGAAAATTGTATTTAAATTCAACATTCTTAAAACATAGTGGTCCACACTTCTATCAATAAGTCCCCTTTTGAAACTTCCTTTGGGTATTTGTCACCTTTGCCTACAATTTTATATGGACATCTAGGATGAGTGAAGGAATACATCACATGAGATTCCTTGAAAGAATATATATATATTTTAAAAGATTAGGAAAATCCATTTTCAATTATAGAAGATATTGAAGAGGTCACATGAAGGCCCAACTTGATCAACACAGAATTGAGAAAACATTCAAGGTGGGAGACACAATTTGGTTTCATATAAACAAAGAGTGGATATAGGGTCATCGTGAAAATATCAAGGCTCTCTGGTATGGTCCTTTTGAACTATTAGAGAAGGTGGATGATAATTCCTAAAAAATCAATATACCCCCATATATGCACATTTACTCAGTAGTGAATGTGGAAAATTTGAAACTATATGAGCCTTCTATGTTGGACTGAGAAATTGAGGAGATGGTCCTACCTACCATACAAGAATTAGCACTATAATATTAGGAAGAGTTCACACAAGATGCAATTTTGTAGAATAAGTCCAAAACTACTATATAGAGGTAGCATGAACTCCAATAGATAGCATTGAACAAACAACTTATAGGTAAGGACAAATGGTAATCCAAGGATATGGTAGATGAAACATTTCTTCACCTCATTCAGTAAAATATTTTTGGGACCATAAGCCTCCATAAATGGGGAGGTATGATATAGAATGGATTATTATATAATTTTTCATATATCTTGTTACTATTTGGGTGGAAAAATTGGAGGAATTGGCTTGTAAGGTCCATTTTAGAGGAAAATCTTTGTTCAGTGATTTGGGGTCTGGAACCTTCAAGAGTTATTTTGAGGCATCAAGTAGCACATTTTGGGGTCAAATTTTTGTGAGGATATATCCTAACCCCTAAACATTGTTCTACACATTGAAATATTTCCAATGATGTGATCACCTCAATCATAGTTGATATGTTAAAATTATGCCTCCCGTAATTTAACCTAACCTGTTGGCCACCATGGTATCAAGTAGATGCCACATTAGTTCTCATTACACACATGGGGCTAGTAAAGTGTGGACTTTAAAAAATATTCTAGAGGGTCCAAAACCCTAACACTAATTGAGCGTTAAGGCATGAAAAAACCCTAACCCCAATCCTAGATGACTATTAAGCTATGTTAAATACTAGGCTGTTAGGAAGAGAAGGGGTTCCATTCTTTTGGTATTGATATTGTTCTATAGTTGAGAAGATAATCTATGAGAAATATATTAGAGCATAAAAAAGGAGGCAGAATATTTTGTAGTAGCCATCTAGGCCATAGTGTCCTTGTAAACTCCATAGTGAGTGCCCCTTTCTTTGCACTTGCATTTATTAACTAAGAAAAATAGAGTAGATCATAGGTCTCACCTTCTATCTGGTTTTCTATTGTATCAAGTTTCCCGGGCCACATATTGTGTTAATTTATGTGGATGGTGTGTTCATTTTCTTATTCTTTCATTTTTATTTCAATTATTTCCATAAAGTTTAGCCTTAATCCAGTAATAATAAATCTAATATGTAAGGTAATAAACCACACAATAAGAGATTTCAAAATATTGTAAGATATGTTGTGGCGAATTATTCTAGTGGAATATGCATGGAATTTTATAGATCACTAGTATAAATGCACATCTTAAACTGCCATCCCCACATGAGTGAAGGTGTGCACAAGTACACACATTCACCACCTAGTAGAGTGAAGTGTGAAGGTATGAATTATGTACTCAAGTGCTAAGGGGTGAAGTTGCGCATTTGGGAAAAAAGAACACCTAGTATGGTGGGGAGTGAAGGTATGAATTATGCACACATGGACACATTTTAGATCTTAATAAAATCACTAACAATCATAAGCATAAAAAAAGTAACAAGCATACTTATGCATGTAGTTGTAGTTGTTTAAAATTATTATAACATATCCTTGTACCCATGCATGTATATATAGTTGTTCTACATGCATGCAATTGGAGTTCAAATTAACTATGATATATACCTAAGGTTCTCAATGGAATTCATTGTTACAATTCATTTAAAGTCTTTCCAATGTGATGTAAAAACCATTTCTCAATGATTATTACAGTTTTGAAGTTCTTTATAAATAAAATCAGATTTTTCTATCAACTCCATGTATCGTCTTTGCAATAATAGCCATTGGTCTATAACCTAGATACTATTCAATGTTTTGTATCTCCCTAATTATGTAGATAAGCATCCAATTTATCTATGTCATGTTTTCACATATGTCATTTCCTTTAGGTAGGGACTTGCAACATCACTACTGTTTTCCTTGTTTTCTTATTTCACGACCTTGTTATAAAGGAGCGAATAAGAAACAAAATAGAGTTTTGGCTCCAAATGAGATCTTATTGATCGAGTATTAGATCACGAGAATAAAAATATTAATACTTTATGATAATTAAAAGGTTTTTCAAGTCAACGCTTAATTAAGTTGTTTTGTTTGGGTGGAATTTGTGGATCTATGTATATAGTTTTGGGAGATTTTTTAACACATGTAAATAGTTGTAGTGAGTTTCATTTGTCATGAATCGACCCAATTCTCTAACCCTAGACCTTACATGGATGTCTATTTCAAGATGAATCTATTAAAAAAATTAAAAAAAATTGTATATCTATTTGTTAGGAGGGAGGTAAGGTTTTAAAGTAGCTAGTGGGGTGCATTTCCCTCTTGAACAACTACTTCAAATGTCAAAGTTTAGATCAAAAAATTTGAGCCTATCTCTTGGTTGTTAAATTTAACTCTCCACCTGTTGATGATTAAAGTTGCTTGAGACATCCTCTAGGACACTGAATGTGTGAGTTGGCATGTGAGGAAGCCCATGAGTTGGGTGTGCCCATGAGATGGGTGTGTTGTTCCTCTCTGAGACGGAGATAGAATGTTGTGTGCCCCTATGTGGGGTGAGGAAGCCCATGAGATGGGTGTATAGTTCCTCTCTGAGATGAAGATGGAACGTTGTGTTCCCCTGTGTGGGGTGAGGAAGCCCATGAGTTGGGTGTGTCATTCTCTCTAAGACGAAGATGAAATGATGTGGTACTCCAGATGATTCTCTTGTGAGACGCAGTGAGATAGAGACTTGTTGAGTATGATGTCACCGTGGATGAGAACAAGTTGACATGATCCTAGTGGCTGAGCATGAGTGAGTGTGTGTCCAGATGATTCTCCCATGAGACACAGTGAAATAGAGATCTGTTGAATTGGACGTCCTTGTGGTTGAGCACAAGTGGATGTTCTCCTAGTGGTTGAGCACTAGTGGGTGTATGAGATCTCTTTCTATATTTTCCAAGAGTCAGACTTACCTGTAACCCTATTTGTGATGCAAAGGGTATAGGTCGACCCCACTATAAAGTGAAAGATAATTAATATAAAAGATAATTAATATGGTAATTATTAATTATATTTTGAGTTATTGAGGCCCTGTTGTGCCAATAGACAATACTTTTGATATGTCCAGTCTAATATAAATAAAGGTAATTTCCCCATTGATAAAAAACAACACAAGTGTGAGTTTGGAAATTTCAGCAAGTACTTGTTCTTGGGTTGAAGTGCGCACCTCTCTTTGGCACTAGTCTTCTAGGTTTTGTGAGCACCCTTTTGTGTGCTAGGTTTATGGTGTGGGGGGTATTTCTCTTGAAGAATATAGAAAATGATTGAATGGGTTTTCTTCCCTTGTTGAGAAGGGTTTCCCAGGATAATTCTTGTGTAATTGTGCATGGTATTTCTTCTTGTGATCTTGGTTACTGCATCAAATTGTTTATGGTGTAACTGAAATTGTATATAGTTAAAGTAAAATTCTAAAATTGGGATGAACTTCATGCTTGAGCCTAGATTAATGAAAAATCAACATGGTATCAGAGAATAGGTCTTGAAGAATCCAATGCACAAGCATTCAAAACTGGTCGTCCTCTTCTTCTACAGTTCTGTACGACCCTCTAATGTTTGCTGCAATTCTGTATGACCCTCCTCTTCTGAAGTGTTTCAACACCTTAAACTTGGACGTTGGGGCTAAAATTTGTACAATAGTGTATGACCTCCTTCATCGTACCTCCAACAATTCTTGGATTGCATTTCCAAGCATTTTGGATTTTTGGCCCTAGGGTTTCTAGGGTTTCACAATTTTCTGCAGATTTTTGGTTTTAGGGTTTCTGCAGCTCATTGAAGGATCCTTTCAACTCACCAATATTCCTATGACTCTCTTAAGAATTATTGTTGGTATTCATAAGCCCAAAAAACCCTAATTTTTCTAGCCTAGCCTAGCCATTAGGTTTTCTAGCCCAGTTGACAAAGGTTTGTGAAGAATATGAAAATATGGTGACACCATGGCTACCATCTTCATGAAGATGTCAGAGGACAAAGATCATCCAGGTGCCATTGGATAAATCATATCAACACCCTCAGGTATGCACTTGTATATATTACTTGTATCATTTTCATGAGGGTACTTGCAAGAGGAAGGAACCTTGTTGAAGTCATGGATCTAGAGGGATCTCAATGCATTAAGAAGAAAAACACATTGGAAGTGAAGACTCCAGGTTTGATTGTTTTAAATTATCATGCCTCTAACCTACATTTCTAAAGTTTTATACATTATAAGTAGGTGTTGTATCTGTGACAACAATCCTTAAATTTTTTTGATTCTAGAGATGTACTCATTATTCTCCTTTAGGAGATATTCTTGTTTTTGTTTCCTTTTGTTTTCTTGTTCCAGACAGGTTAACAACAAAGGAAGATGGTTATACTTCAGACTTCAGAAGGAGTCACTTGACTTCATAGGGAGTCACTTGACTCAGAGGGAGTCAAAACTATTTGAGAAGGAGGAAGAACATAACCATCATTGAGGTGACCAATGCAATGATGCATGATCAGAGTCTTCCTATGACTTTGCAGACAGAAGCATGCATGACAATAGTATATGTTCAGAACATGAGTCCTCATCAGATTTTGAATAACATAAATCCAGAAAAATCCTTCATCAGAGTGAAGTATGAGATTGAACACTTCAGGATATTTGGGTGACCAGTGTGTTTTTTATGTAACCAAAGAGAAGAAGTCCAAGCTAGACCCTTCAGGGAGAAAGGATACATTTATGGGATATAATGAATCTTTGAAGACATATCGGATCTACATCCCTGGTGAGAAACATATTGAGATAAGAAGAGATATTGTATTTAAAGAAGAGACATCCTTTCAAAGATCCAGAGAATCTCAGATGGAGATTGACAGTGAGACAATACCTTCTCCCCCTTCAACATTTCAGAGGGAGATAGATGTTGTTCTAGCTTATCCAGTTTCTCTAGTTGATATTCCTAGAGATATTGCAGTAGGGAATAAAAGGCCTTCCTAGGATCAACAAACTCTGCAGGAGGCAGAGGGACATACAAGCCCCTCAAGGCACATCCCGAGAGAGAAAGAGACCAAAGAGATTTTCGAGATACCTTTCAGTCATGAGCGACATCATTGATTCTGAGCCTTCTTGTCATGGAGAAACGTTAGGTGACCAGGTATGGAAAGATGCCATGATATAAGGATTCCATTCTATCTTGAATAATTATGTATGCGATATTGTTCCAAGACCAGAAGGGAAGTGTGTGGTGACTTCCAAGTGGATCTATAAGATCAAGCATGCAGCTGATGGAAGTGTCGAGAAATACAAAGAGGGATCTGTAGCCAAAGGATTCTCACAAGCAGAGGGAGTTGACTATGATGAGACATTTTCTCCAGTAGCTTGATACACTTCTATCCGTACTATCATCCATGAGTTGGAAACTACATCAGATGGATGGATTCTTAATGATTTTGGATTTCAGCACGAGTGTTGTTGATCCAAACCTATATTATCATATTGTTGGCAATGAGTTCCTGACCTTGGTCCTGTATGTGGATGATTTATTCCTTACCGGTTTAGAAAGACCTATCGTTAAATACAAGGGAGAATTGACTTATGTTTTCGAGATGAAGGATCTGTGTATGTTGCACTACTTATTGGGACTAGAAGTATGGCGGAGAACTGATGAGATTTTCCTGAGTCAAGGAAAATATACAGTGGAAATATTTGATATAATGGACTGCAAATCCATGCCTACATCAATGATGATGAAATTGAAGAAGATGAATGAGGCTTCTTTCGATTCAGATGAGATTGATCCACATGTGTACTGACAAATGATTGGATCAATGATGTATCTAGATTAACACCAGACCCGATATATTCTATGCAGTAAATGTACTTAGTAAATTCAAGAGTCAATCGAGACAGACTCACTGGATAACAACAAAACATGTATTGAGATATATACGAGGAACAATTGGATATGGCCTGAGATATGCCTCAAGTGTAGACTTGAGTTTGCAGGGATATGTCGATTGGGTAGGGAGCATAGTGGACCGAAAGAGCACGTCCGATCATTTTTTTTACCTTGGGGTCTGCAATGGTTTCCTGGTGCAACAGGAAACAAATCTCTGTGGCCTTGTGTACCGCAGAAGCAGAGTATATAGCAGTGAGTGTGGCAGTTCACAAAGCAATGTGGCTTTGCAGGCTTCTGACAGGTTTATTTGATCATGACATGGATCCTATTATTATTCATTGTGATAACCAAAGATGTGTGAATCTCTTTGAGAACCGTGTGTTTCTTGATAGATCGAAACACATTGAGATAAAATATCATTATATCAGATACATGGTGCAGAGGAAAGTAATACATGTGCAATACCTTCCTACACATGAGTAGATTGCATATATCTTCACCAAACCGCTTGCCAAGATGAAGTTCGAGTACTTCCGTGAGAGAATAGCTTGGTCAAGAATACCTCCCTAGCTAAGAGGGAGTGTTGATGACTACAACCAATACGAAGTTCGAGTACTTCTGTGCGATACTTGGCCTAATAGAGAATGCCTCCCTAACTTAGAGGGAGTGTTGATGATTACAATTGCGTGCGACATCCTCCAAGACACAGACTGCGTAAGTCGGCATGTTAGGAAGCCCATGAGTTGGGTGTGCCCATGAGATGGGTGTGTTGTTCCTCTCTGAGATGGAGATGGAACATTGTGTGCCTTTGTGTGGGGTGAGGAAGCCCACGGGTTGGGTGTGCCCATGAGATGGGTGTGTAGTTCCTCTCTGAGACGGAGATGGAACACTATGTGCCCCTTATGTGGGGTGAGGAAGCCCATGAGTTGGGTGTGTCATTCTCTCTGAGACGAAGATGAAATAATTTGGTACTCCAGATGACTCTTCTATGAGACGTAGTGAGATAGAGATCTATTGAGTAGGACACCACTGTGAATGAGCACAGGTGGACATGATCCTAGTGGTTGAGCACTAGTGAGTGTGTATCCAGATGATTCTCTTGTGAGACACAGTGAGATAGATATCTGTTAACTTGGACATCCCCCGGTTGATAACAGGTGGACGTGACCCTAGTGACTGAGCACCAGTGGGTGTATGAGATCCCTTCCTATATTTTCCAAGAGTCAGACTTACATGTAACCCTATTTGTGATGTAAAGGGTACAGGTCGGCCCCACCATAAAGTGAAAGATAATTAATATGGTAATTATTAATTATATTTTGAATTATTGAGTTTGGCCCTGTTGTGCCAATAGACACTAATTTTGATATGTCCAGTCTAATATAAATAAAGGTAATTTCCCCATTGAGAAAAAACAACACAAGTGTGAGTTTGGAAATTTCCTCAAGTACTTGTTCTTGGGTTGAAGTGTGCACCTTTCTTGGGAGATAGTCTTCTAGGTTTTGTGTGCACCCTTTTGTGTGCTAGGTTTATGGTGTGGGAGGTGTTTCTCTTGAAGAATATAGAAAATTATTGGTTGGGTTTTCTTCCCTTGTTGAGAAAGGTTTCCTAGGATACTTCTTGTGTACTTGTGCATGGTATTTCTTCTTGTGATCTTGGTTATTGCAGCAAATTGTTTATGGTGTAATTGCAATTTTCTATGGTTCAAGTAAAATGATAAAATTGGAATGAACTTCATGCTTGATCCTAGCTTAATGAAAAATCAACAACACCAAGGGTGGAAAGTGTGGGAGGGGTTGTCGTCAAGGAACACAAGAAAGTTATTTTGCATGGGGAATTGGAATAACCTCCAACAATGAGGTTGAAGAATTAGATTTATATCAATGCATTTCCCTCTTGTCTGATAAAAGAGATCATAGAGTATATATAGTGGAGGTTTATGCAATTTTTATTAGATCCCTCTATATCAGTCATTGTTGGAACAGGGGCAGACCCAAGGTTTAGCTCCAAGAGCGCACCAACAAGCCCTAACTACTGTCCCTTTCAGCAACACCTACGAAGCAGAAGTAGTCTCACCCGAAGCAATTATGAGGGGGTTGCAGGACAGAGATGTCTACAACCAAAGGGAATATCAAGTGGATCTAATACAAGAACAACACATCATTCATATATCACTTATCAACTTGGATCTACTTTGCACATCTACTTGTTAGTTCTAAAATAGTAATGCAATCATAGTATATCAATGACAGAGATATAATACCAATCACACAGAACACAAGATATACATGGTTCACCCTCTCTCTAGGGCTACGTCCACAGAACTGTGCTTTATAATATATTAATATGAAGCATACAGTTCTTGTCTGTTCTCTTAGCTAGCAGATCTTCTTTCTTCTCCTCTCTTTCTCTCCCCTCCCTACGCACCCAACTGCAGGGTTGATCTTTGTACCTAGCTGAAGATATTACAATACCGAAAGGCTCTCGTACTCAACACTTCTTTCTCACACACTACTACTCACTCGTTCACACAACGACAAAGAAACCAACAATAATTATAACACCAACCCATCCCAGGTCCTTTAGACCTCTATTTATACATTAAAATAGCTCACCAACATCCTTAGGTCAAGACCTAGGTGTCCAAAACCCTAAATACCAAAACCCTAGGTGTCTAAAACCTTAGGTCAACTTGACCCATATTTTCAGGGCTTCGTTAGCCTGCCTTTCTTTCCTTCTCGCCCAATGCTCCAAATCATTGAACGGTGGATTTTTCCACTTGTTGAGTTGTCCACGATCCTTCTTCCTTGCCGATTTTTCATCCTCAATCTCCTCATCAACGACTTTCTTTCTTAGGATTCACTCCATATTTTCTGCTCTTTTGCTCACTTCGACTCAGTAACAGTCATTGTGTCTTCCACGAAGTTTGTATTCTACTTTTTCTTCCTTGATCTTCGCTCCCTTCCATAACCAAGGGCCAACAGGCCCCCAACACTCACATGTGACTCATCCTAAGGCACTTTATATCTCAGCTTCCTGTGTTACTTTGATTTCTGACTACACAGGGCAACCTTTGCTTTCTGCTCTATTCCTCCTTTCCCTCCTTGTGCAGTCTATCTTTTCTATGTCTGGTACCCATTTTAAACTACACCTGGTACCTAGACTGTTTTCTTCATGCTTTTACTGAGAGGTGCAAGGCAACTGATTGTCATAGTACAACTTCAACCGGCTACCATTCACCAAACCTTCCTTCCATTCTGCATTCAACGTCTTCAATTGTGCATCTCCTCCCTCTGTAACATAAGTGATCTCGTATGGCCCTATCCAATGCATTCTGATCTTCCCAGGATGTTTTATGAACTTGTTGTCATATACTAGTATAATTCACCTTGTTTGAATGCCTTCTTCTTGATGTGCCTGTCATGATAGGCCTTCTCTCTTTCCTTTTGAACCTACTGATGGAATCCTACTATGAATCTATCTTCCTCTAGTTCAACCAGTTGTGCAAGCCTCTCTTGAACAATGCCCGGGTCATCCATATCTGTAAAGGAAACAATTCTTAGGCTTGGTACCAAATATTCCATTGGAATAATATCTTCAAGACCGTATACCAACTTAAAAGGTGTCTGCATTGTCAACTTCTTGCAAGTCGTTCTATAGGCCCATAATACTGCTGGTACTCTTAGATCCCAATCATCCCTGTTCACACTGCAAATCTTCATGAGCACTATCTCCAAGATCTTGTTGAATGCTTCAACTGTCCCATTTGCTTGTGGATGGTACAGCATGCTCTTCTGATGGTGGACTGAAAATTCTTTAGTCAGGGCTTCAACTGTCTTATTGATGAAATGTGTACCTTGATCACTCATAAGGATCTTTGGGAATCCAAATCTGGTTATGATGTCGTCAAATATGAAGCACGTAGTTGTAGTTGCACTACAGTCCTTAACTTCTCTTGCTTTGGCCCATCTGGTCAAGTACTATGTTGTTGTAATTATGTACCTTGCTCCTGTACGCTTTCCTGGTGGGTTTATAGGTCCAATGAAGTCAATGGTCGACTTCACAAATGCTTGTAGGTTCAGTTGTGGTGCTAGTGGCATTTCATCTCTTCTGGAAGGTTTCCTAACTCTTTGGCATACATTACAGGATCTTGAATAGTCTTTAGCATCTCTGTGTAAGGTAGGCCACCAAAGGCGATCTCTAAGAACCTTCTGCACAATTTCTCTCCCTGCGTAATGTCCTCCTGTGATTCCTTCATGAGATTTTGCGAGGATCAGTGCTTTTTATACCTCCATAGCACATCTTATTAATATCTCATTAGGTCCCATCTTGTATAGATGTCCAACTATAAGTGAGAAGTCTGCAGCGCGTACTACTAGTTGTTTCTTCTGAGGAATTTTGTACTCACTAGGTTCCATTCCAATTGATAGGAACTAAACTATCTCTGCGAAGTGGTCATCGATCTTTCTAATGGAAAGTAGTTGTGCATCTAGTAGTGCATCCTCCAAATTGGTCGGCTCTTCATCATGTTCTAACCTTGACAAGTGATCAGGACCTTTGTTTATTTTCCCTGGCTTTACTATGATCTCAAAATCATATTCCTAAAATAGCAGAAGACATCTGCATATCCTTCCCCCCAACACTGGCTTGTTGACTAGGTATTTTAGTGTAGAGTGATCAATAAACATTTGAAAGTGTCCTCCCAACAAGTAATGGTGAAACTTATGCAATGCATACACCATGGCTAACCCTTCTCGCTCAGTGGTAGTGTAATTAATCTCAGCAGTTGATAGCTTCCTGCTAGAAAAGGCTAACGGGTGGTCAATATATCCTCCTCCAGGTTGTGCTAACACGGCTCCTAAAGCAATGGAATATGCATCGACATGCACATGAAATTCCTTGGTCCAGTCTGGGAAAACTAGAATAGGCGTAGTACCCATTTTCTGTTTCACTATGTCAAAGCTCTGCTTGCATTCTTCTGTCCAACTAAAATGACAATCCTTCTTCAAAAAATTCTCCATGGGTGCTGTAATATGAGAATATCCCTTAATGAACTTCCTTTAGTAGCCTATGTGTCCCAACACAGTGGGAATCTATTTGACTGACGTAGGAGGGGGTAGATCAACTATAATGGCAATTTTGGATGGATCTACCAACAATCCTTGCTTGCATACGATATGACCTAACAACACTCCAAATGGTGAAAATAAAATGCATTTCTTTAGGTTCAAGGAAATTTGGCACTGCTTGCATTTATCCAACATTAGCCTTAGACATTCAATATGATTCTTTAATAAACTAAAAACAGTTCAATCATCAAAATATGCTTCTAAAAATTTATGCATAAATTCCTTGAATGCTTCGACCACCACCTTGGAAAAGATGGTTGGGGCATTCTTTAATCCAAATGGAATCACTTTATATTGATAAGACCCCCATTCTATTGTAAATGTGGTTCTATGGTGATCTTCCTTGGCAATCCGTATCTGATGGTATCCTGAAAATCCATCTGTAAAAGAATATACTTCCTGGCCTCCCACATTATCTAACACTTCATTAGTGAATGGTGTAGGGAAGGGATCATGTAAACAAGAATCATTCACCTTTCTGAGATCTACGCAGATCCCAATCTCTCCTGTCTTCTTGTCCTGTACCACCATAGGGCTAATCCAGTCTGACTCTTCGACAAGTTCTATGATTCCTTCTTCCAACATTCTCTCGAGCTCAATCTTCACTTTCTCCTTATATTTAGGGTTCAGTCTATATGGTCTCTGTTTGACTGATCTAGCATCTGGATTTAAAGGAATCCTCATCTCGCCCATAGGCCCTTTAATGCCCTTCATATCAATGAACTTGGTTGGAAACAAGTCCTGATATTCATGTAGTAACTCTATAATTTTTTCAATGGTAGCAACATCCCAATAAGCTTTGACATTAGAAATCTTTAGGGTCTGTTCTGTTCCAATATTTACCTTCTTAATCTTGATCAGTTGTCGAATAAATGGTAACTCAACTCCTGGTCCTTCTACATCTCTCTAGCCTTCTGTTTCTGCAATGTTCACCTTCCTTAGATCATCATCTTCATCAACATTGATGTTGTAACAACCTCGTAGTTTCTGGAGAGGTGCAGTCCATTCGTCCTTTTCTTGTTCCAAATGAAGGCTAGATGCCTCCTCGAATACTTTCAATCTGTAATGCTTGATCTACTGAAGGATATTGAATTTCAAATAAGAAGGTAGTTACAAAATTCTAAGTTATACCTTTCCAATCTGTAGTGATGAGGCACAACTCTGCTTGAAGGTACCAGTTGATAGGTGTTGTGTCTAGTGTGTTGTTAAATTTGTGTACCCATTGTTCTTGAGGGACGCTTCTCCAGGCTTCCTCAAAGCTTCACACATGGTCCTTTGGGTAGCTTCGACCTGTGTATCGAACTTCACAACCCTCCACCTATGCTGAGAACCACGTTGTCATCAAGGTATGACATTGTATCCAATCTGTAATGTTTCTTTTGTGTGACCCCCACCATCTTGCTGGGGTTTCTCTCAGGGCCTCATCCATCGCCAACAGTATTTGTTTCATTGGTACACTCTCTTCAAAGTCCGACAAGAAGGTTTCTAAAGGATTTAGACCATCAAAGGTGGGTAAGTTACTTACTGTTATGTCGATCCAACGAACTTCTCTGGTTAGTCTAGCACATATTCTTGTAGATACTTCATACATTTTATTTTTCCAATTCGCCAGTGCTTCTTCTGAGTCTGATGAGCATACGTTGTCACTTTGCCAGCTTAAGTTTCTATTGGCTGTGGGATTAGTGTAATCCTGTTGTCTGGCTGTTAATTTGTATATTTTTTCCAGTTTGTATGCGCGGTCTTCTTCTCTGATGGGATCTGTGTATCGTTGACCTTCATCTGAATCTAAGGGTGCAATGACCCTAAGGTCATATTTTTCAAAAGTCATATGTCTCTTCTTTAAATCAACCACAGTGGAATTATTGAAGGCCCAATGAATTCCTAACAGTGTAGGGTAAGGGCATTTTTCGTCAACTATCTCAATTACCTCAAAATATGCAAATGTTCTTACTCCATCAATGTGCACAGGGACATGTTCCAATCTGCCAAATGGACTTACAACCTGCTGGTTGGACATCCTAAGCCTGATAGGGGAATAAATCAACTTCGGTTTTCCCATCAGTGCCCAGGTTTGCTTCGTCATGACATTGACCTCCAACCCCAAGTCGAGGACTACATAATCTATATCATATTCGCCTATTTGAGCATTCAAATGTAATTCCTTATTGGTCCTTCTCTTCTTACCAATTTGGTGTACTTCCCTATTCAGTAAGGGATCTATCTTTCCTAGCTCATATTGTCTAATTAAATTTTGTAACTCTTGTACATCGCTCTCATCCTGAATCAACTTAATACAAGTATATAGGAATTCCATGAGATTTCATACCTCTTTTTCTTCTTTTGGCGAAGCAGACTGATCAAATTCCAGAGGCATTCCATATTCTCTCACTTTTGGCCTTGTCTTTGATGAGGAACCTTAGTCTCCTTTGAATTCTTTTCTTTCCTCCTCTAACATTTGTCTTTATTTCTTTGCATCAAACATTTGTGTCTTCTCTATAGCTTTCTGGATTCCTGAGTCTTCGGTAATCTTCCCTGGGATCAGTTTGTCTTCTTCTGTAGCAGCGCCTCCTCTGGTTATAACAACCACTCTAGGGTCTTCTCCATGAGGTTCAACGTATATCAGTTGTACTTGTGGGTTCTGTTGAGATCCTCTTCTTTCCTGAATCTTAGCTAGCAACAAAGGACAATCTTCTATAACATGTTCAAACGAGATACAATAACTGCAAGTAGTACAAGGGTTCTGGAAATCCCTTGCGAGTTGTCCTGGCTATGCACAGTTATAACAGATTATATGTCCTCGTCCTCGACCCATTCCTCCTCCTCCTCCTCTTGATCTGAATCCACCGCGAGGATTAAAGTTTCCTCTCTGAGGGGAGTTATATTGCGTAGTGTTTTCTTCTTGTGGTACTTCACCTTGAATCTTGTATATGTCTCTCAACCTTTCATGCATGAGATCATAATCCCTACAATCCCTATCATCATGTCCTACAGACTTACAAAATGCAAAGTACAAATTTGTATGTGTCTGAAAATATTTTTGCATGTAATAGCACTCACTAGGGCGATGCCTATTTCTGCATACCTCACACCAGGGTAAGGTGACTTGCTTCAAAGGGCTCAGAGATCCATAAGCCAAGTATTCATTGAATAGGGGACAGTGTTCCTTGTTATGGCCTTCTGATGTGCATCTGAAACACCATATGTCTTCTCTTTTATCTTTTCCCTTGTCTTTCTTCATATCTTCGACCTATAGAGACAAACTAGTTAGCTGAATCAAGATATGACTCATACCTGAGTTGGATTCTCCCATAGGGGATGATTCTAACTTCATGGCGATCTCCAGTGCCTCAGTGACGGCAACGGGCCAGAACCCTCACGGTCCCCCCCCTGCTCACACTAGGACCTTCTTCCACCACGGGCCCGAAGAGTCTAAGCTCTTCCAACTCCCCTCGGGAGTCTCGAGTCACCCACACTAACTCCTTCGGCGATCTCCCCTTCGGAAATTGGGGTATCGCGAGTTGGGAATTCGCGGTTCATGTGATCACCATTCACATGCAAAACAAAACCCCGATCCCCGATGGTCAACAGGTCAACTCTTTCAGATTTCGGGAATTTCCCTATCGGGAAATCGGAGTATGCGATGTTACGAATCCCTTGCTCTTCAAATCACCGAACCCCGAATCCTGATACAACACCATGTGGATTCCACTATGTCTCGTGGTCCCACACTACCATGTCACTCATTCACTCGTGCGATCGGGGATCGCGGGATCGCGAGTTCGACTGTCGTGAGTCCTTTGCCTTGGAAACTCCCGAATGCCGAAACCCTGATGACACCTGTCAACACTACGCTATCACTGTGGGGCCCGTCACGATTCAGGACTTGCTGGTCCTTCGTGGTCCCACATGCCACGTCACTTCAGGATTTCACGGATTGCGAATCCGCGATGCAAGAATTTCTTGATGTCGAGTACCCTGAATCTCCGAGTCCCAATTTCCCGAACCCCGACTCCAAGGGATCCTTTGACGCGTGTCCCACAAATCGATGGTTGTGATTTTATCAAGGAATCACAGGTCGCGATTTCACCGGTCGCAATTCTTTGTCTCGCAAAACCCCGAATCCTGACTCCTCAAGATCTTGCGCCACGTGTCCCCGTTCTGATCGACGACTCCCGTTGATTCAGGGAATCGCAACTCGCGGTTTCAATGAGCACGAAACTCTTGCCCCATCAAATTCCGAAGCTCGATATGCCGATATCCGATGGCTGGTTCCCTTCTGCGCCTTTGGGCTAACTCCTGCGCAACTTCTCCATGATACGACGGTTAGCGAAATCTCGTGACTCTCCACGACGATTTCAAGTCGTCGATTCTCTTCCCTTTGAAGAGTTCTCTATTTCACCACCTTCGACCTGTGTGAACGAAACAAGGGTACTATCCCTCTTGAGCTTAAGTCCTCTGACTCCTTTAGATATTCTTCACCCACGTCTCCCCACTAAATCTTCAACAGCTCCCAAAGTGTTGAAGTCGTCTAGACCCTGTGCAAACCTGCCAACAACAGTCCAACCCTCCTTCTCTCAGACTCGTCTCTGAGATTTCAACCCGACTTGCACTTCACCTGCACGACTCAAATAACACAACACAACTATGGACAAAAGGAAAATAAGAGTTTAACTGTAGAGCCCCCTCAATGCACTCTATGCAGAGGAATTCAACTGCACTCTATGCAGGAATCTCCTGGCTCAAACAGAGAAACAAATTGAGACTTACTTTCTCATTCCCTCAGGTTTCTAACCTGGTATGCAATCACATATGCAGCATATAAAAGATAGGCATAAAAGGAAGCAAGTAAGCAACAACATAATATTAACAACACAAAGAGATCAAACACATCCATGGAGTTGAATCAAAGTCTTCCTATTAATTCAATCTGTACATGGGGTTCCTTCACAAACTCTCTTCTCTGCTCTCTTCTTTCTCCTGTATGAATGAGGATGTCTTACAATGTACAAAGGAGGGTGCCTATATTCCGTTTTCCCTCTCGAAAGCCAAAACTGTCTAATCTACAGTTAATTCCTATCTAACAACATTAAAACTATT
>SNQJ01S0173863.1:6462-20293 GCA_010110895.2 Picea sitchensis | reverse complement strand
TCTATGAGTAATACTTCTTGAGGTAGAGCCCATTCCTAGGCTCCGCCAAAGCATTCCCTTCAAAATCGACCAAACGATAAGCGCCCTTCTTTAAAACCTCCTTAATAATGAAGGGTCCGAACCACATGGGTTTGAACTTTCCTACCCCCAGGGGGTCCTTATCTTGGTCATAAACCAGGACAAGGTAGCCCTTAGAGAAAACCCGAGGATGAACGGACCTATCATATTGACACTTAACCTTATGTTTATGAGCTTCGTTGGCTAGTTCCGCATCACGACGTTGTTCATCAAGCTGCTCTAGGTGTACTAACCATTCTTCAAGCAGAGAAGTGTCTGGCAATAACTGTACTGCCAATTTCAGAGATGGAATTTGACATTCAATGGGAAAGACTGCCTCCAAACCGTAAACGAGTTGGAAAGGTGAGAAACTAGTTGCAGTCTTAACTGATGTTCGGTAAGCCCATAATGTCGAATATAACATCAAATGCCAGTTTGACTTGGCTGATTTGATGGTTCGCTGTAGCATTGTCTTAAGCGTTTTGTTAACAGATTCCACCTGCCCATTGGCTTGGGGGTAGTAAGGTGATGAGTGTTCTTGCCGTAACCCAAGATTTGATGTTAACTTGGACATCATTTGGTTTTGAAAGTGACTGCCATGGTCAGTGACAATCTCTCTCGAGACGCCGAACCGTGCTATAAATTGGTTAAATAAGAAGAGAGTTGCAGTCTCTCCATCATCTTTGAACGTCGGCATAGCTTCGACCCACTTAGTGAAGTAGTCGACAGCTACAATGATATAGTGGTGCCCCCTGGCAGATGGAGGGTTGCAAGTAGTATAATCAATCCCCCACTTAGTAAAGGGACCAACGGTGATAACAGGAAACATGGGAGCTGGATGTGCCCTCATCTTCCATGAGAAGATCTGGCACGGATGGCACTTCTTGACCGACTCGATACAATATTTTATAAGTGTCGGCCAGAAGTAACCTGCTCGTAATATATTTTGGGTTGTTGCCAACCCGGATAAGTGACCACCACAGGCTCCTCTATGACAATCGTTGAGCACTATGACGGCCTCCTCATGAGTGAGACATCGACGCAGAATGCAGTCTACACCTCTCTGATACAAAGTATCATTGAGTATGAGATAGTTCTTGGCCTGATGGCGTATCCGACGATGCTCATCATGAGAAGAAGAGGTAAGACACTTCAAAGTCTGGAGACAGATCAGTATATCTCTGTACCAGGGGTCTGACAATTCAATCAAAAACATATCCCCCCGGATAGGCGATTCCTCAAGCACAACGTCACCTGACTCAACCGGAAGTTCTGAGATAAGTTCTGCGAAGACCAGTGACTTTTTGGACTTGGATGAAACAAAGTCTAAGTCAAATTCTTGGAGGATTACCATCCATCTACTGATTTTTCCACCGATAACTCGTCGTGTCAACATGTACTGGAATGGATTCACGATGGCAACAATGGTGGTCTTGCGAAACAGAACATAGTTATGGAACCGTTGAATAGCGTGAACTGCTGCCAACGCAAGTTTTTCAATATGGGTATAATTAAGTTCCGGTCCTACGAGGCCTCGGCTCAGGTAATAGATCATGTATTCAGAAAATGAATCATCTTCCTGAACTAAAACCATGCCTATGGTTGACTCCGTGGCAGCCAGATATAAGAGGAAATCCTTGTTATAATTCGGTGTTCATAGCAGAGGTGCGGTTGTAAGGGCGTGTTTCAATGCGTAAAAAGAGCGCTACGCAGCTTCCTCCTAGAGAAAAGGAATGTCTTTCTTCAGTAAATGCATGAAGCCCTTGGTAATTTCGGCATAGTTGGCGATGAAGCGTCATAAGAAGTTCGCCTTGCCTTGAAGACTCTAAAGTTGTAAGATTGTGCGTGGGGGGGGCAACTAGACTATTGCCTCCACCTTAAGAGGGTCCACCATGATCCCCGTTGTTGAAACAATGAAACCTAACAAACATCCTGACGTGATGCAAAAGATGCATTTGTTGGGATTCAAGCGAATCCGGAAGTAGCGACAGTGTTCGAAGATGAGTTTGAGGTGTGTAGGATGATCTTTTCGCTTGCGAGAGCATGATGCTAAATCATCTAGATAGGCCTCGACTATATGTTTGAGGTCGTGAAACGCAAAAGGCATGGCCCGCTGGAAAGTGGCTCCATCCTTTTTGAGGCCAAAATTCATCTTACGATAAGCGAATGTACCCCACAGACAAATGAATGCCGTTTTGTGTTGTTCCTCGGGTTTGATTTGGATCTGATTATAGCTTGAGAAACCATCCATGAACGAAAAGGCTTCACAATCGGTGCACTCATCAATGATCTGGTCGATGAATGGGGTTGGATAATTATCTTTCGAACATGCCTTGTTCAAATCATGAAAATCGGTACAGACACGAATCATGCCTTGTTTCTTATCGACTGGCATGGGATTTGACACCCATTGAGTCAAGTGAATAGGGTATATGAACCCTGCCTTAAGAAATTTCTCAACCTCATCTTTGATGGTTGCTGCTTTCCTAGGATTAACTGGATGAAGCTTTTGTCGAACAGGCTTAGCATTAGGATACGTAGTGATTTCGTGTTCAACTATCTTTGGATCGATGCTTGGCATTTCCTCATAAGACCAGGCAAAAACATCGTGAAATTCTCTAAACAGATCCGTGTAAATCTGAATCTCTTCAGGGGAGCAATCCGCTCCGATGAAGACATTCTCCACGATGCTGGGATTTCAGGAGATATTGATAGGTATCGTGGCAGCAATAGTCGCCATATTTACCTCAGCATAAATATCCTGTGTAGCTAAGAGGTTAATGGGACAAGGCTGATCCCCCGTCATGGTGATAGTGAATTCTCCTGCCTTGATTCGGTGTAACTCTGGGAGGAAATATGATCTTTGATGCAAATCATCCCAAGGTTTGTCCAGACCAGTCATTGCTTCAATTATAGCTTCGTCCGAAGGAAAGACTAAATCTAACAAATTGGTGTCGACAAGAGAATCCTGAGCCCAGATAGGCTCTGGAAGCGGATCCAACTCTTGTGCTGGAGTCGGATCGGGGGTAGATGAAGCTTGCTAGACTAAAGAGTACGCTACTTCAGCAGCCGACAAGGGCATGGACATGCTGGGGTGCCCTGTCGCATCCATCGTGGCTGATGGGGAAGGAAGAATCCATGGATCCTCAAAGTAAGTCGTGTAGAACGATGAAACATGGAAAATCTCAGCCTTGTGGTGAGTCGATATAAACTTGACATTTCCTTGAGGAGGTGGGTAATCAAAAGTACCCATCAAAGATGGGCACAAACCAACTCCTATGTTAACAACACCGGCTTGAGGATTATGTACCATGGGAACCGTGGATGCCCCCAAGGCTGGGTCAGGATGAGAGAAGGACAATTGATCTATGGTGACTATCCAACCTTCATGTGGAAACAGGAGGACTCAGAAAATGGTAGCGACCACCGCTTGCATGGCATAAGTCCAACTACGACCTAACAAGAGATTGTAGTCGATGGGGGCATCGACTACCTCTACTTCGACGCACACGGTCTTTCCCCCTAACTGCACAGGGAAAGAAGGAATGATGCCATGTGGTCAGAAAGAACGACCGTCGAATGCAGTAAGGAGAGTAGGTGATGGAGACAACTCGGGCTGACCAATGTCTTTCCAACATGCTAACGACATAACGCAAGTCGAAGTGCCCTCGTCGACTACCGTGCAGTATATATTTCGTGTAAAAGTTTTTGTGGGGTGAGCCACTACTATCTGAAACGCGACGTGGTAAGGCAAACGAGGTTTCAAGTCAGTCGTATCTAACATGATGGTACCCGAGTTACAAGTCTCAGTAGATCCTAAAGCATTCAACAAGGCTTTCCTCTGAGCAGGGCAACTTTGGAGGACCTCCAAAGTGGACATAGCGCAAGGGGTTTGTGATAAATATTCCACCACAGAGTAGTTCTGGGTGGCCCTTGCATTTGGATTGTGAGAAGCCCTCTTAAACGCACCCTTTGGAATGCGTGTCATTGTTTCACCCAACGTCTTCTCGATCTATAGAGGAAGAGATGGGATCTCAGCTTCTTTGCCCTTCTCAGAGGCACTTGGTTTGCTATAGTCGTGTGCTCTAGTAATTATGAAAGCATCACTTTTAACCATATATACGTTCGCAGAAGAAGGATTATTTGGAGGAGGGAAATTTTCCTGGCTGCCCCCTTCGCCACTTGCAGAGGCTTGAGTTAAATTTTTCCCATGCTGAAAGGGATTAGTCAACATGGCTTGTTGTTGCTGTGTGACAAACTTTTGGGCCTCCGCAAGTCGAGGGCATAGATGGGTCGGGTGGTCTTCCGCACACAAGTTGCATGGATACCTCGCCTTCCTATTTTCTGTGGTTCCCTTGCCAGCATTATCTGTTGGTTTTTTATCCCCCTTACCCCTCTTGCGTTGTTTTTTCTTTCCTTCAGGCTGCTAGTTGGCCTTTGGGTTAGTCGTCTGCATGGAGTGTACTTTCGATGTTTGGGTAGGAGGAGCAGCCAAAGCAGTAGTCTGGCTAGATACTGAGTGTTGTATAGATAATTGTTGCAATTGTTTTATCAATTGCTCA
Organism: Picea sitchensis; assembly: GCA_010110895.2. NCBI lineage: Eukaryota > Viridiplantae > Streptophyta > Pinopsida > Pinales > Pinaceae > Picea > Picea sitchensis. Next base: position 15,674 of record SNQJ01S0173863.1, on the reverse strand, counting down.
GCGGGCTTGGTTTGTGCTGAACCAACGATACCATCGGCATGTGGTCCAGCTCTCTGTCTGGTTTTCTCCTTTATTGAACGTGGTGCATCTAGTAAGATGTTGTATAAAAAACCCGACTGAGAATAGATGAGCTCAAACTGTTGAGCCCGCATAATGGCATCTTCCTGAGAGAAAACTCTGGATGTCACGACGTCTTTGGACAACTGTGGGACCAAGGACTTAATGAACCACTCTAGCAGGAATGTTGGTGGGACTGGTACTTTGATAAGGCTCTTTCAGCGTCGCCACTCTCGAATGTGATCCGATATATGGTCTGCTGTCGTCTGCTCGAAATTGGCTAGAAACTCTGTGCCGGCATCGTATCTCACAGGTAACTGGAAATGGTTAAGGAAGACCATCGCTAGTTCTCCAAAAGAAGAGTATCATGAACGATCGAGCTCTATGTACCATTTCACGGCACTCCCAATAAGAGTGTGTTGAAACAATCGCAACTGGATAGAGTCATCTTTCAGTGAGTTCGATGAACACCAAAGATGGAAAGTAGTCACGTGATCACCTGGGTCTTCATTAGGCTTGGCCTCGAACTTTGGAATGTCTGAAGGCAACTTTGTTGGCATAGGAGGCCAACGTGGATCATGACAGATAGGATCATTTAACAACTGTGTCAAATCTGGCAAGTGTAACGTCGCCAAGAATGGTAGTTTTGGTTGCTGCTGATAGCCTGGATAAAGGGGTCCTGGAGTTTGACTGGCACCAGGTTGCCATGAAAAGTTTGGCTGCTGGCCGGGGTTCTGGTAGAAACCATGGCCCTTACCAACATAAGGGTTTTGCATCTGAGGAGACATCATTGGCTGATTCCCCATGAAGGACATAGGATGTTGGGCGTTCATCGTGTTTGACAGAATTTGGGAAGGATTACCCCATGCTGGTCCCGACGGGAGAGGCATAGAAGTCTGTCCAGGGTTCCATTGACTGTGGAAAGAATTACCCCAGATCGACATTCTAGAGGAAGGAACGGATCCTTGTCCTGAGTTCCAAGGTCTTGGTATATGTGCCCCCGGTGCAGGAATAGTACCCTGTGCCGATGTAGACTATCCAAAAATGGGTGTGCCCCCAGCTGGGAAAGAAGCGGATGCGAAAGCGTTATTACCAAACGTCCCGTTCCAAACAAATGGTAACGAACCTAATGAGTTTGCGCAGGTGTTCCTTGACTCCCTGCTCCAAATGGACTCGTGTGTGCAGGCTGCCCGACGGACTGCTGATGCGGACCACCAAGCAAAGGGGACGAAGGAGGGATGTGACCTCCAGCGTAAGGAAAAGCGTTAAAAGGGACATAAATTCCCCCAATTTGACCTTGCAGGGGAGCATTAGAGCTCCCTGCCCCCAGACCCAAAGTCTGTAAAGTGGCGTAAGTGAGTACAGGGCTTGTACCTGAACTAGGCATACCGTATGAAAACGGTGGGCCGGTCGCACTAGGTGTGTAAGGAGGTGTGGCCACCGCGATAGATGGGGTCGGTCCACTGTGCATCGTAGTTGCGTCCGAGACCATGGTGGCCCTAACCGTAGACAAAGGCAAGTTAGGAGAAGCTTCTCCTGTGGTAGCAACAGTGATGGGAATGGAAGAATTCCTAGTTGAAGTAACAGAGTTTGGTTCCATCACTGGGTTAGGCACTGACAGGCGTTCGTAAAATTGAATTGGCACAATAATATCTGACCAAGTATCAGTGTTTGAGGTCTCAACCAATCCAAGATTGGCGGTCGATTCCTCGGGGAGCTGATCGGGCTCAAAAGCCCCGGTTGCTTCGAAAGATCCTTGATGGTCTAGCTTCTGCCTCAATGGTGGCGGGGGTGGCTCCAGTATAACCGGCGGCAGGCCTAGAAGCCTTCGTGACCGGTGGAGCTCTGAATCCTCCACTGTGTGAGAAGATTCACGACATGCTAAGATATTCTACATGAACAAACAGTAACACTCGCTAAAAGAAATCCCCTAGAAGTTAAATCAAGCAAGCACTAAACTAGTTGGAAGAATAGTTTCAACAACCAACACTAGAGCAACTTACCGGTGCAAGTGAAACTCGAATACGGAAGCACCCTCCAGGTATACTCTACAAAGTGTGGCCCGATGTCTGTCCTAGGTACCACGGTATACCCCCGCAGTCACCCGTGTATGTCCCTAGAAAAGATTGGCAACTAGTTTGCTAGCACGTGAACAGTCACCAGGTGGGTACAGTCGATAGTCGGGTAGACCACAATGAGTAGGGTATCAAGCCTGAAACCTGTCAAGGGTATCGAGAGAAAATGGTCTGGAAGACGACTGAGGACCTTGAACAGATTCGAGACCCACGAAGCTCCGTGGCAAATGCAAACAACGGAATCCCTTAACAAATCCTCGATATGTGTTCTCCACAACGCTCGGTCCAGCTTTGGAGGGGTTATCTCCGCTACCTTTCCTTACGCGACCTCATTTTTAGCCCCTGTGTTAGAGGGAGGTCCTGGATAAATTTTCGTAACTGGACTTCTACACTCCCTATTGATAGACTCCAATGTTTGGTTTGAGTGGCCTTGGAGAAATTTACTCTCCAACCTATTCCAAGGCCCTAGTCCTGAGCTAGTGAATGAACCCTACAAGCAAAAGTCTGATAGTTTTTTAATTAGAATTTCTTTTAATGGGGTTTTTAAGTCACAAGGAAAGCGAAACTGATGGTGTGTAAAAAGACTCAAAGAAAAATGAACAAGAAATGCTTGGAAACAAAAACCTTTACAAAAAAAAAACCAACAACTTTTCAACAAGAAAGACTTCTTTTCTTTTTAAATTTGCTAAGATCTCATGCAGTAAATATAAAGGACTTTCGCTCAGATCTGCGAGCTACTTATACTCTAAATGCACTGCAAAAACTTATGCAAAAAGACTTCTTCCTAGCTACCGATGCAGCAACACAATCTTCAAACCAAGAAGAAAATGAAACAAGATATATTTTTTTTATTTAATTGCAAAATGACGCAATAAAGGGAAAATGACGACAAGCAAGAAACCAAGAAAACAAAATAAAGTTCTGGCTTAAAGCACAGATCACAAAAGAATCAGAGAAGAGATGCAAAAATGCAATCCAGAAAGCACCAATTCTAACACTTGTCTAAAAACCATAAAACAACAATTTTTTCCTTTTGTCTTTCCTATCAAAACATTAAGTAAGCAAAACACAAACTAAGGATATGAGGCCCTCACTTACTGATTGTGCACCCTAGACTCCAAACCCTGAAAGGCACACTTCTCACCACAGGAGGGGATGATTTCCCCACCCAGGCTGAAAGGCAACCAGACAGGCCCGCGATTGTCACTGAGACAACACACATTCAAACGTGTGTTGAGCTACAACAGCACGCGGGTACCCACGAGAAGAACTGAAACAGCCCATGTGTAGGTATAAAATCAAAGAAGAAATCAAACACAGGAAGCCCAGACCTGAAAGAGGCCTCTGGTATTGACAACCAGGGTCTCTGAAAGGCTTGGATGCTTCTACCTTAACAGAAAAGGAAAATTTGCAAAAAGAAAACAAATGCAAAGAATAAACGACACAGTAAGGCATACTGAAAACAAGACAGTAAACTAATCAAGACCCAGATAGGATCCAGAAAGCCCCCTGAGAAGGTAAACTTCTGACAGGGAAGAGGAGACTGCCTCTTAAGCTTCCTGGGCTCTACACGCTACTGAAACCACTACAGAAAACGTTCAAACGCGGGCTGTAGAAGGTTAGGGCGCGGGTTACACACATGCAGGCCTTCTGCAGGCCGTGTGTACCTCTGTGTGTCTCGAGAATAAATGTCAAGCAACAGTCAAGTAAAAAATGGTATAGATAACCAGGTTCCCTGCTAGCTTTTGACCTAACAGAAAACAAAAACAACAAAGAAACAAAAACTTTATTCCTTTAAACTACCCAAAAACCTTCAATGAAATCCGGAAACCCTAAGAGTAAGATATCCCCAGTGGAGTCACCAATTCTGTTGTTGGGAAATTATACCCTACGGACTAACAAGCTAGGGCTTAAACTTGCATGAAGATCATGACCCTTAAGAAACTACTTTTAACCTTCTACCCCAAACCTAAAATCCTTTTTCACATGCAAACATGGGAAGAATCAACTAACTGTTTTATCGATGGTCGGTGTGGATCCTTCGTTGAGATTTATACCGTTGCTTCTGCTGCTCCTTCCAAAAAGCGATCCTCCAATCAAGACAAAACTACGCATGCATGCTATTGTTCTACTAGAGGATTAGAGATTAAGCATAAATCAAATGAAACACATAAGACTCGTGCATTTGGGACGGGAAAAGTATCTTTTCATTAATCTCAATATGAATCAACTTACAATGATTATAGAGACCGGCCACCGTTCCTCGATCCTGATCCTGGGCTCCTCCTCTTGTTTGTCCTCCAATTGCTTTGCTTGAATTCTCCTAAAGCTTGAGGAAAGGCTAAAGGGTTGGGACAAAAATGGATTCGGCAATTGGGCAGAGTTTCTTTGCTATGATTTTCCTCCTTTTGAATAGTACCCCTACCCCTTCTTTTATAGGCTAGAAGGAGCTAGGGTTTTAGATGAACTCTCGGCCATGCATGGCTGGGAGTTCCAGTTAACTGACCCAAATCTTTTCGTCCCGACGGAAACTTTCCTGATTTTTTTCTTTGTTAGGTAAACGCGTGCTATAGTGGGCCAGCCAGCGTTCCAACGCGTGCAGTATAAGGCCTGCCAGCATTTCAACGTGCCCAGTAATGGGTTAGGGCACGAGTTACTTGTTTTAAGAGGTTTTTGAAGAGTCTGTTCAGCATGGCTTTGGCAATGAAGGGCAATGAGTTGGCCTAATGCTAGGTAAGCATGGATGGTGCAATTTAGGGTTATAACACTCACTACCCACACTGAGCATATACAAGCGAAGCTACAACAAGACCAGCAAGAAGCAGAACAACAACCTCAGTAGCTGCAGGAACAGATGGAGAAGGTAATACTGCAAGGGAACAATGCCCAAGCAATAATGCACAAGAACACAATGGACTGCACCAAAATATTCAAGGAATTCAATGATTGGATGGGCATCATCACTTGGTGGAATCAAGTCTTGGAGGAAGTGCGCAAAAGGATCCAGGTGTTGAACAAAGAATTTGTAGCAACAATGGACCCTATGGAGAAACAATATAAGTTCGACCAAATTCAACAGGCTGAAAATGAGTTGAATACACTCTACGAGGCACAGTCCATAGCCAAGAAAGAGCTGCACGATTTTTGACTAGTCATTCAGAAAACCTACATGAAAATGCATCAATTCGACGCAACAATAGATTCTGAGTGGAACTTGTTGATTGCGACCAAGCGAAAGGAGTACAGAAAATAGACAATGCAACAGTTTCTTGCAGAGGCATCACTCCTCGCCCGAAAATGGTAGGATAAGGTTGAAACCATTCAAGGAGTAAATAACTGAGCCTTAGATTTGGTACCATAATTGGGCCCTTTGTTTAAGGAGGTAAAGGAATAAAAGGCACAAACAAAAGAGCTCAAAGAAGAAGAAAATACGAACAAGGGAAAACAACAGTTGCTTCTAGAGATGTGAAGGAACCAAGTGCTTGACTTGAGGACGAGTCAAGGATTGTGGTGGGAGCCTATTGGGCCCTTCATTTTTGGGAAAGAATTGCGCAAGTTTTGATTAAGCATGAGTTGTGCAAACATCATCAGAGGATGGAAGAAAGTGTAATATAAAAGAAGATGCAGAAGCCATCAACGCCAACCAAGCAATAAACGGTTACAATAGAACAAGGAAGCATTCAAGCCGAGAAATAAGACACAATCTAGCCATATATAGGGTTGAATATAATTTTAAAAGGGTTCATTTTCACTCAGTTTGTTGGTTGGATTAGAGATGGGTTGAGTCATGTCTATCAGAGACACCCAAGGTTTTGATTAGTTGTTGGTTGTAAGTTGAGAAGAGACAGGACATATTCTGTAACGAATTAGACCTATCAGTTGGGAATTAGAGCTATGTGGCTAAAGCCTAGAGCCCGGGTCTATACTAAACCTTTCTATGTAACTCTGAGTCTGTAATGAAGAAAATATTCTGGAGATAATATGAAGAAGAACCAAATTTTCAAATATGATTTGTCTTTATATGTTTTCTTATGCATTACAGTGTTCCTTTATGGTTTATGAGTTATGTTTGATGGTTCTATGTTTAATTGTTACTCACAACGTAAGTAGGCTCAATTATTGTGGTTAGATGCTTCAGATCTGATGTTGTTTCTTGCACAAGAACAAGAATGAGTTTTGAATGATTTATGGATCCTCGTTAGTCTTTTCCCTATCCTTCCTTATCTATATGTCTCAACAATGCTTTGGGTGAGACTTCTTCTCTTGGGTGGGGATGAAAATGTCAACGCTCTAGACTACACGGTACCTTTTGTTGGTAACCTAAGAAGGACCCTGGTCTGATCAAATTCGTGCCAACAACTACCTTTAAAACCAAACAAGGATTGTTTGAGTGGTTGGTTATGCCATTTAGGATTTTTAATGCTCCGACAACTTTCATGCATGTGATTAATGATGTATTCAGGCCTTTCATAGATGACTTTGTGATTGTATATTTAGACGACATTCTTGTTTTTAGTGGGACTTGGGATGAGCATGTGAGACATGTAAAGGAAATATTGGACAATTTTCAAAGGGAAAAGTTGTATGTAAAATTGTCTAAATGTGAATTTGGCAAGATTGCACTTGTGTACTTAGGTCATATTGTAGGAGGAGGACAATTGAAAATTGACCCTTCCAAAGTTGATGTAATTGTAAATTGGCTTGAGCCAAAAAGTGTAAACAAAGTTTGAATATTCTTAGGTGCATTCCAATATTGGAAGAGATTCGTTCCCAACTTCTTGTTCATAGTAGCTCCTCTGTATACCTTAACCAGTGTGAAGAACAATTTCCAGTGGGAAGGAAAGAAACAAAAATATTTCGACACTTTGAAGGGAAAGATCTGTACCGTACCAGTATTAGCACTCCTGAATCTTCAACAATCATTTGAGATCAAGACAGATGCCAATGGATACACCATGGGTTCAATACTAATGCAATATCTTAAGCCTATATGTTACCACTTTGAAACTTTTAACCAAGTTGTTGTTAACTATCCTACATATGATAAAGAGTTGTATGCATTAGTCCAGAGTGTAAAGAAATGGAAGCACTACTTGTTAGGGAAGGAAACCGTCATACATACAAATCACGAACCCTTAAAATATCTTCAAGAACAGACCAAATTGCAACAATCTCGTCACTACATGTGGATGGGTTTTCTACAGCCGTTTCACTTGGTAATTTGAGCTAAATTTTGAAAATGGAATATGCATGAAATTAAAATAAAACATAAAGTTTCCGAACAATGTGAGGCATCAATTAAAGAGGAATCTCAGTTTGTGACAGAAGAAGAAAACAGTTAGAAAAAATTCTTAACGAAGCATATGATATTAAAATCTAAAACATTTACAGGTCTTGTGTCTATTGATAGCCGATACAGAGGAAAAGTCTTAAATGATTAAATTGCAATAATAATTAATCACCACAGTAGAGGTTGTACTAAATTGTAGTTAAGCATTCATCAAAGAGATATATGAAAAATATGAAACAATAGAGAAGCACATAACTCAAACTTGAGCGTATATGGAATCTTCAATCTATATTTGTATTAATTCAAAAATATCTTCAAATTCTTTCTTACAATGCGCCTCAGAAAAATCCCCTTTTCAGTGTCCTGAAATTATACTTATACCAGATCACCCATACATTGATGGTTGGTGATTTCCTAACTCCTAGGGGAAAACAGTTATAAAAATGCAAACCTCGACCATTCGCATGATTATCTTTTATTCTACTATCATTGTATAATATAAGTTTTCAAAATGATACTTCATTGTTTTATTAAAGTGTCTCCTTCTTTCAACCCAATACATTCAATACATTTTTCAAGAAAGTTTGCAAAATTTCTGGGAGGCTCTGGAAAATCGTTTGCTTCAAATAGATAAAATTTTCTTTGAATTTTTGGAAGCCGGTCTTCAATCCCCTTACCAACAAACTTAATTGATTGAAATTTCAAGTTTGGTTTCACCAACCACCTATCTATTAGGGTAACATCCATTTCCTTTAACTGTGAAATTTCCATCTGAATTTCATTCAAACCCTCTTTGAAATTCAACTGGTGTCTTACAATGTTTATCTGTCCTAATTTCCCAGTGCAATTGTCTCTTCCAATACCTAATGATCCCTTGTCCAACAAATCAAATATTTCTTCGCAGTCATCTTTGATTTCTTTGGCTATTTTCTTATTTTCTACTATGTTGGTTTCCCACACTTTGAGCATGATATTTCCTCTAATCTTTTTTGTGACAAAAAGCTTTGGAATTTTCGATACTTCTTCATTTTATGAAAATTCAACTGCCTTTTGGAAAGTGGCCCTTGTTGATTTAGCTTCTTTTTCTTTAAAAATAATATTATCAAGAGCATTGCTTACTTCTTGAAAATAATTCTGAATAATCTCTAGTTGGGAGATTACTCTCTATTGCTCAGCTTCTATATTTGTATGTATTTCCAATGAATGGTAGTGAAAAAATTTCAAATCTATAACCTGGCCTTTCATTGAATTCACTTTAGCCTGTAGTTGTCTTACTGATTCTTCTTGCTGAATAACCTGCATTTGGCTAGTCTGCATATTCTTGTTCATATCGTCTAGAATTGACTTAAGTGATTGAATTTCTTGCTGGTCTGTAGCTCTGGCCTTCTCTAGACCTTTATTTATTTCTTCTTTGATATTTTACTCAGTATCTTTTAGTTGGTTTTGCAACTGGACTATCCTGTGGTTACTCTGTTTCAACCTTGTTCTCATATTGTCAATGATGAATAGATTTGTTGTTGCCAGAGCTCCCATGGAGCCCTCTACCTCTATAGAAAAATCTCCCTCTTCCAAGTTTTTCCAATCTACCAACACCCTCTGTTTCTTTACCATACCACCTTCTCTCTTATACATCTTCTGCTTTAATAAAACCTTCCTCTTTTTACTAAAGAAGTAATAGAAGGGAGGTATTTCTTCTCTGGATATAGGGTCGAGGTCACTAGCATATATGACTCCTATCTGAGGGAGCCCAAAAGTAGACTGTAAAGCGGTCAAGGAAGTGATGGTATTAC
>SNQJ01S0173859.1:0-20294 GCA_010110895.2 Picea sitchensis | reverse complement strand
CAAGGATATCCTACTGGCCTTTGGATTTCACCCTTCTTGGGTCAATTGGGTTATGACGCTCATTTCCTCTACTTCTTCCCCATTATCATCAATGGCTCTCCCTCTCTACCCTTTCATCCCTCTCATTGCATCCACCAAGAATACCCCCTCTGTCATTTTATTTTCATTCTTACGGCTGAAGGGTTGGTTAGAAGCATCAAGGTTGTTGTCCATTCCCACCGTCTTTAGGGACTCTTGCTCCACAAATCCCATTCTCATTTGTCCCATAATTAGTTTGTTGACGACACCATGTTAATGGGGGTACTCTCAACTAAGGAATCCAGAGCCTTCAAAAGGATTCTTGATGAATTTATGGATTCTTCTGAAACCTCTATCAATCATCTTAAATCCCATATATTTTTCTTCAACACTCCTCTTCTTGTTCAATTTCATGTTTCCAACATCCTAGGATTATCTAGGATCTCCCTTCCATACAAATATCTTGGATCCCCTCTCCTGGAGACTATTGTTCACATTTTTTCTTAGCAAGAACTTCTCTCCTTTCCGAGAAAAAAGTGCACTAGTTGGAATTTCTACTCCCTCAACATTGTTTTTTATCTCATTCTCCTCAAATCGATCCTCCAAGCCATCTCGTTCTATCTCTTTTCAACTTTTGCGGCTCCTAAAATCTATCAAGGCACTCCAATGAAATTTTCTTTAGAAGGAAACCAAATTTGCTAAGAAATGGGTGGTGGTCATTTGGAATACTCTTTGCTTACCCAAGTTGAAGGGAGGTCTGGGATTGAGAGACCCTAAAATTATCAATAGAACCCTTGGGGCCAAAAAATGGTGGAGATGGATTCAAAACAAAGGCGAGCTTTGGTGTGATCTTTGGAAGAACAATTATTCTCCCAACATACATCCTTGGGACCTCATTAATATAACAGGGAACCAAGCAAGGTCTATTATTTGGAATGTTTCCTAGCAAAACAAGTCTTTAATCCAAGATCACAACTTTTGGGAAAATAGAGACGATAAATCAACTCTCTTTTGAGAAGACTCTTGGAAACAAATTCCCAAAATTCAAAACCATCGTAGCTTCCTCCTTCTCAAAGATGGGCTTCAAGCAGTTCATGACAACAAAATTCACCATTACTGGCTCCATGACCAAGCCTCCATGGAATGGCATTCTTAGTCGCTCAACCTAGACCATACTCCTCTTCAAAATTGTCGCTTCATGGCCTACTTGAAAAATGAACTTCTACTCAGAAAGATCAAATTATCCATGCTTTTGAGCAAGCTTTATTGGGGCTACCAAGCACATGGATGCTTCAACTTGAAAGAGGCATATTCTTTGGCCTCCCAACATGCCTCTCTCCTTGGTGTTGATATCTAGGACAAGATATGGAAAGATAATTTATGGCCCCAAGTAGCAACCTTTCTTTGGTTGGTTTCTGATGTAAAAATCCTTACCTGGGATCACCTCATTCGTCATGGATTTTTTGGGTCAGGCCTTTGTGTCATGTGTAATAAATCATATGAGGCTATATAACACCTCTCGAACTCCTGTGACTTTAGCCAGACTATCTTAGATCAAGGAACCATCTCCTTTAGGCAATCTGATTGGCTATTGACTCCATTTGTCTTACCATCTCTTCCTAGTGATCCCCAGGATTCCATAATTCTATCCTAGATTGGATATGACAACTTCTCCCTGTATTTTTGTCAATTTTTATTATGCAACTAATTTCAGTCTTGAAAATCACTTCCAAGTGATCCAAACAATAAACCCTAGTTGTTATCATTGAACAATTTTACACTGAAATTATTGACTGAAAATTATAACAGTGGAAACAACAAGATCTAAGATAAATCATCCATCCACATGAGACACAATTTTATATTCTGAAAAACTTTTAAATTTAGAAATCTGTGAGGGAAAAATCAGCCCTCTCAACTGTCACAGAATCAATAAATATGAGGACAAAACCAATCCTCTTTAAAACCAAAAAATCGACAAAATTCCCATGAAAAATCCCAACTTATAATTCTTGTCTATTTGTACATGTATGTCCTGCTGACGTTATCCTATACAGACTGTCTACTGCCCAAAGAATCATGTCACACGACCTCAGACATATGCGACTATCTCCATTGAGGCTCGCGTACATACGCGACTGTTTCCAATGAAACCCACATACATATGCGATTGTCTCCACTAAAACCCACATACATGTACAAAAATAATGTATGGACACTTCGTACGATTCACACGACTTCTTCCCTTCTGCGGTTGTTTTGCACGTGCGACCTCCTTAGCTCACACATGTGATTTCCCTACCAAGAACATAAAATAGAGTGTTCATAACCCTAGGTCAGATTTGCCAAAGTTGTAGAATTTCCCTTGGTGAAATCACCAAGCCTCCTAGCATAAGTGCTCACTCACTTATGCTAACTCCATAATTTCACAATGAGATTGTCACAATCTCTCCTCTCCTTATATAGGAGTCTAATGAGAGTTTATAAGCCCTTAGCTTACTGTAAGGATCCCTCCACTAAATTCAACATTAATTTAGAATATTTTATTCCTCCTTGTTGGTGTGAAGCCCCAACACAAGCCCACAAATCCCATCACCAAATCCATGAAGCCCCAACTCAACTCCAAGGGTGTTTTCACCGAAACGAAAGTGTAATCTGGTGCCAATGAATATTCCCACATGCTCGACACCAAGGCCACTAGTGGGAATACCTCCTAAAGCTACAAAACATTAACACTCCCTCTTAGTGAGGGAGGTATTCTCACCCACTCCAATGTCTCCTGGAAGTATCTTTGTCACCCACACTGGAAGTGGCTCTACTTCCCAATATGGATATGCTACCACAACTGCACTCCAATCCNAAGCTACAAAACATTAACACTCCCTCTTAGTGAGGGAGGTATTCTCACCCACTCCAATGTCTCCTGGAAGTATCTTTGTCACCCACACTGGAAGTGGCTCTACTTCCCAATATGGATATGCTACCACAACTGCACTCCAATCCTCTTGATTGGTTGCTTCCTTTGTCACTGAAAAATTTCTAGCTGCATGTTATGGTCCCTTCTTGGAAGACATGTTTCTTTTAGAATCCTCCTACTTCTAAGCCTCCTACCTGGTTTCCTCAACCCATGACACCTTCTTGAAAGTCTTCTAAGATTCCTCTCTCCCATCTGCACCTGAGGATAGAATTTCTCTGGATGAATGATGCTCCCTATGATCTTGTTGACTCCCTTTAAAATATAACTTCTTCTAGACAAGCTTGGGAGGCTGCTCCTCCCCATTGAATCACGAGGGATGAATCCCTCTGACATATGACTCTATTTGATCCCATTGAAACTCCAGAGCTACCTACTCTCTCTGAACATGTACATCCTATGGAACTATCTTCTCCCTATCCTCCGTCACACTACTATTGTTGGCCATAGCTCACATAGTATGGACCTTCAACCTATATAGGTTTCCCTTTCTAACTCCAAGAACCACTGCTGATCTAAAGCTAGATCCTCTAGGAACAAATAACACATGTCCATCCTGAAACAATACATGTTATCCCTTCTTATCAATCTATGAGACCAAGATCATAATCCTGGCACCCATAACACATTCACCAATCGCAACACATCCCTTGACTCCATATGGAATACCAATGTTCCAGATCCTTATACTACATGTTTGGTCTTCATATCAAGCCCCATGTACATACCTGAGTCAGACTTTGTGAAGATATTGAACAAATACCATGCTCCTGTCACATGTTGGTGGATCCCATTATATAAGAACCATGCAATCCTCCAAGGAAAGAATCCCACTTACCCAGGTCATTACCATCCAATGAACTTCTGCTCAAATCCATCATCCAAGTCATAAAACTATCTATGTTTTAATTGAACTTGTGTCCTCTCTTTGAAGCAGTCCCTAGTTGTGGATGAACACTTAATATATTCCACTCTAGACCTATGCAACTCATCTCTTCAAGTGTTCACATCCTCTTGGGTCAAATACCTCAAACACTATCACACCTCGACAATGTGCAACTCTTCGGCCCGATGAAGACTCTATCTCATCAAACTACCATACATACGAAGCTATCTCGTCCATGCCAAAGCACCCTGGCTACTCTCATCACAACTCACTATCAAGATCCATTGAAAGTCCATCCACGGAGTTGGAAACCCGCCACACAACATACTGCTACAAACTAAGTTCTCCTTCAATCCATCAAAACTCCCAACCCACCACACCACCAAGCTACAATAGTCCACAACTCCTCATCTAGACGTTCTGCTCCATGTCTCAAACCAGAGACCATCTAACCTGTTGTTATCTGCAACAATCACTGTAGCTCCCTATCAAACATATATCCTCCACACTGCTACAACTCCCTCTCAGAGCCTTCACCTATGTAAATAACTCAGATCCAACTGACCTTCTCAGAACCTCAAGCTCTGATACCATGTCAATTTTTCTTATACAACTAATTTCATATCTAAAAATTGCTTCCAAGTGATCCAAATAGTAAACCCTAGTTGCTATTGGTGAACACATTTACACTTAAGACATGTCACTCTTAGTATCCTCCCGCTTTTTAGCCTCTTTCCTGGCTTCCTCAACCCATGACACCTTCTTGATAGTCTTGGAAGATTCCTCTCCCCCACTTGCACCTAAGGATAGACTTCCTCTAGATGAGTGATGCTCCCTATGAGCCTGCTAACTCTCTCTGAAATATAACTTCTTTTATACAATATTTGGAGGTTGATCCTCCCCACCGAATCCTGAGGGTTGACTCCCTCTGATCTTGCTGAACCTTCGGAGCTACCTGCTCCCTCTGACATTTGACTCTCTCTGATCCTGTTGAACCTTTAGAGCTACCTGGTCCCTCTAAATCTATACATCCTGTGGAACTATCAACTCCCTATCCTCTGTCACAATGTTACTATTGGCCATAGCTCATATAGGATGGCCCTTTAGCCTATATATGTTTCCCTCTCTAACTCCAAGAACCACTGCTAATCTGAAGCTAGATCCTCTAGGCACAAATAACACATGTCCATCCCAGAGCAATACATGACAACCCTTCTTCTAAATCTCTGAGATTGAGATCACACTCTTGGCACCCATAAAACATTTTCCACTCGCAACACATCCCCTGAATCCATTTGGAATACCATTATCTCAAATCCTTGTACTACATGCTCGGTCTCCATACCAAGCCCCATGTACATGCCTGATTCAGACTCCGTGAAGCTCTCGAACAAATCCTGTGCTCCTGTCACATGTTGGCAGCTCCCACTATATAAGAACCATGTAATCCTCCAAGGAAAGCATCCCATTTACTCAGGTCATGACCATCCAATGAACTTTTTCTCAAGTCCATCATCCAAGTCACAAAACTCTCCATGCTGCAATTGAACCTGTGTCCTCTCTATGAAGCAGTCCCAAGCTATGGATGGACACTTAGTCTAGTCCAGTCTATACCTTCACAACTCATCTTTACAAGTGTCCTTATCCTCCTGGTTCAAATACCTCAAACATTGTCGCACCTCAAATATGTGAAACTCTTCATCCCGATGAAGACTCTATCTCATCAAATTTCCATACATACGAATCTATCTCGTCTGTGCCAAAGCACCCGGGCTACACCCATCGCAACTCACTATGAAAAGCCACCAAAAGTTCATCCATGTAGTTGGAAACCCACCACACAACATACTATTGTGAACCAAGCTCTATGCCAATCCACAAAAACTCCCAACCTACCACACCACCAAGCTACAATAGTCCACAACTTCTTGTTTAGATAGTTTTCTCCATGTCTCAAACCATAAACCATCTAACTTGCTTCTACCTGCAACAATCACTACAAATCCCTCTCATAGCTATCTCCACAACAATGCTACAATTCCCTCTTAGATATCTCACTTGTGTAAATAACTCATATCCAACTACCCTTATCAGAACCTCAAGATTTGATACCATGTCAATTTTTGATATGTAGCTAATTTCGGATATGAAAAATACTTCCAAGTGATCCAAACAATAAACCCTAGTTGTTATCACTGAACAATTTTTCACTGAAATTATTGACTGAAAATTATAGTAGTAGAAAAAACAATATCTGAGATAAATCATCCATCCACAAGATTAAAAAAAGTTAAAACATAATATTGAAAGTCACCCTCAACTATTACTCCCAAGTGCAAAAGAATACATCTAGTGGATAATCACTAAGGGGGAGATTTATCTAAGTAATATTTTAATTAGGATAATAAAAATACTTAATGAGATTTGATTTATTAGGTATAGTGGATTAGTGATATTTGTTATAAAATTCAAAATCACTAAAATCAATTCCATATATTCTTGATAAGAGTTTCATCAACTAATGATTTCATCGAGAATATCTTGGACAATGCTAAAGATTGTCCTTCTTGATAGGAGGTAGAGATATTGATTGAGCATCTTGATTAGGGGAAATAATGGAGGATGAAAAACTATAGATGTAACAAAGGTAGAGGTAATAAAGGGAACTACAACACTCGTAGATGCAATATCGGTAGAAAGAACAAATGCATGTGCATAATGGACTGAGGAAATAAGAGAAAGACCATTCAAACTTGTAATGGGTGTAGCAATAATGTAAGGGTGCCTCTGAAGAGGTGATGGGGGCTGGATAGTGATAAACTCCCATGGGTTTCAAAATTTAATTATGGCCAATGTGGAGAGAATTAACCAAAATGCCAACAATTAGGCATATTTTTGGTATCTGAATTGTTGTTTCAAAGTGACATTGAAAAAGTCCCGCCATTTACTGCAAACAACAAATTCCCACCCTATTAGGTTTCTACAAAACCATGAAAGGATAGGTTCTTACATTCAACAAAATGTACTTGAATGCACTACCTGAATTTGCACCATGAAAAGTGGAGCTTAGAATCCAAATGAGCAGGTGTTATTAAGAAATCCAATCATGTGCTACAAATTTGTAAGATAAAAGTAGAACAACTAGACAAGTACAAACTAAATAATGGAACTAAAAAAACGTTTTCCTATAATGCCTCATGTCAATGCAAGATGGATAGAGAAGGTGCACCGCTAAAAGGTGCAATGAAAGATGGTCATGGGATTTTGTGCAGGGGTGGTGAACAAAATAAACTTGTCGGTAGTTGCACACACATTTCTAATATGTTAGATTAATACAAAAATATGGAAATTAACTAGAATAAAAAAAAAAATTCACATTAACTAGACTTAACTTGACACATGATACTTGATTATGAGATGACTGATTGACCCTTGGTGGAGATGGTTGATCAATGTCTCTTGTCACCCACCGTAGAAACACATGTCAAGCTATTTATGATATATAAAAAATAATGAAAAGAAGCAAAAAAAAATATGACTATGTTATAAATAAACAACATAAACTCATCACAATGTCTACATTTGAGGTGCTCCCATAGAACACATTGCTACATTTGTTGTATCGATGATGGAAGAGTATAATGTATCATGCAATCTCAACCTAGGAGTATCAAATCATAGGTGATATACATGCCAAACAATTAGACAATTACAAATACTTGGCAATTATGTTTATCAAATACTTGTCAATTGTAATTATATATGTAATCAAAGGAAATATTAGAAAACAAAAAATATTACTAACCTCATCCAAGAAATTATCATGCATAGGGACCTTCATATGCCTATAACAAGTATGCCTTCCAATGAGAGCATGGATGAGGAACAATTGAACTGGAACCAAACTGACCATCCTAGCTAAATGTTGTGGTCTATTTAGATTCAGTGGCATGGCCTGAAGGCCTTACCCCTAGTAGTGAAACATCATCTATAGATCAAACTTGATGGCATGCTATGATGAAGTATACTACATGTCATGATAGACATTGTAGTACTAGTTGTACACATATTTTCTTTTAGATAAAGTGGTTAGGGATCGAGGGAGTGGTGAGGTTGGGAATACACCCAGGGAGGGGTAACCCTATCAATGGGTTATGCTTGGCCCTTTCTTAATCCTAAGTAGACCTAAGAACAATCCCTTCAAATTCACCAATGTCAAAATAATTGACATGTTGATCATTAGTATGAAACCCATAATTAACATAGAAAATACAATGGAACCTCCCTATTATTGTAGGGAGGTTTTTCAAATACAAGGTCTTCTCTCTTGGTCATAGAGCTCTAGCATTCACTGACCCGAAGTGTTCATTTCTGGTATTGGAGCAACATGGAACCAAGACATCTTGAAGGTATTCATAGGGATTCGTAGAGGCATGAAGAGATTTTACAAAGCAATGGAATCTTGCTAAGAACCCTCTCAGAAATCCTCCATAATTTGGAAGTGCAACAACAAGAGCAGTTCGACAAGATAATGGGTATCCTTGAAGCACACGGGGAAAAAATTTCAGATATCGAAATGGATTGCTATAAGATAAAGTGTTCTATCCAGTACACAAAGTAAAGATTACACCTCAGACACCATGACACAACAAACATCATGACATGTAGAAGATAATAACAAAGAAATAGACTATGGACAACATCTCAATGAGCCAAAAGGAAAGAGTAAGTTTGCCATCCATCTGGAGGCAAATTTGCAGTAACAATTTTCTCAAATGTATTACAAATCCATATTATTTATTTTGAATGTTTTTTTACATGATCTATACTAGTCTTATTAGTATTTATATAACTACAACATGAATGAGAATGAAAGGGCTAGATGATAGGGGGAAAAGTCCAATAATGTTGTTGAATGCTTTCTTGGAACAATAGACTTACTCCCTTTGTAACTTTTTTGTCATTTTTTATCACTTTCTTAGTCTGGATAAAAAAATACTACATACATGTTAATACTACATGCACATTTAAAATACTACATACATGTTAATACTACATGCACATTTTAACTCTCTCCATTTATACATAGCTAATAAACCAAATCTACATTAAAAACAATATAAAAACATGTATAAAAGTTTAATAATAACTAAAACAATTCATTAAAAAACACAAATTCCTTAAATTTACAACTAACTTGCATTCCAATTACAATGACAATGAACAATGATTTCAAGAATCAACTTTATACACATACCTTTATATTATTCTTATATAATTTCACTTGCAGTAGTTTGCAGAATCAACTTTATACATACCTTTATATTATTCTATATGGATACACTACAAAATTTATTGTCCAAATAATATAAAATTAAAGATCTTCTACAAAAATGGTTGCAAGAATCAACTTTATATACATACCTTCTTCCTAGGTGGGAATGAGAATGCCCATGAGAATGCCCAAGTAGAATTAAGGAATATTTTGAGATTAACGTTGTTAATAAAAATCATAAAAAATATTACAATTAAATTATTTTATTTTAAAATTTGTCATAGAGAGCATTTTATTTTATCTTTAACATTTGTGAGTTAAATTATTTTATTTCAAAAGGTACCATAAAAATATTTGTTGTACACTATATATATAGATTTCACATAACTTTTATGAACAAATTTAATAAATTATATTTAAATGTATTTTAAATTTAATTAGCTAAGACAAATTTACTTAATTATCCCATGTCCATTTACTTAGGTTTGCAAAAACAAATTTGTCTAATTTTATTTATTTATTATTTTACTCTCATTCATTATAATTTTTTTTTTAATTCATTATAATATTTTATTTTATTTTATACAATATTATTAATCATTTTTATTTTATAAATAAAATAATTAATTTATTTATATATTACTAGAATTAAATTTGACTTTATATATGTGTCTTAAACTTACTTTAATTTAAATTTAATTTAAAAAAAAAACTACATATTTTATTGATTTTCATAATTTTTTATAATTATTTTTTCATTTAATTTTGTTGACTTTGATTTATTCTTATATAATTTCACACCACAAAATTTATTGTCAAATAATATAAAATTAAGACTAAGCTTATTATTACATGAAGGTTGCTTTTAAAAACAAGGGTTGCATGGCAATGCAGTCCCTGCTAAGTTAGTTGACATAAGTTGAATGGAACTATAATATTCTATAAATATAATATAAATATAATAAATATATTATAAATATAATAATAAATAATATATTAGATAATAAATATAATAATGCATAATAATAAATACATGAGTACAACTTTTTATGTTTAGATGTGAGTTGGTGAAATTCATTGATTATGTAATTAATTTTACATATTGAAAACGTGAAGGGAGCAATAACGATTCAATTCTATCAACCAATTAGAAATGAGAAACACAAATATTTTATTATATCCAAATATATATATTTGAACCACTGTATTAAACATTACATTGCATTACACAAATTTATGGTAAAGGCAAATTAATGTGTCATCAAAACAAAACTCATTGCTATAGTTCATGTTTGAGACTAACAAGACCTTTCACATACTCAATAATCTTTATAAATGAAAAACATGCTTTGCCCACTCTATGGGTATCTCTACCAAGCTAAAAATATCTAACCATCTATTACTAAAATAAAAGTGTTTATTTTTCAAAAAGTAAAAGGTATAAAATTGCAACCTTACCTCCGTGGTTAAATATGAGAAAAACAAGAA
Source organism: Picea sitchensis (assembly GCA_010110895.2). Classification (NCBI taxonomy): domain Eukaryota; kingdom Viridiplantae; phylum Streptophyta; class Pinopsida; order Pinales; family Pinaceae; genus Picea; species Picea sitchensis. Next base: position 9,653 of record SNQJ01S0173859.1, on the reverse strand, counting down.
TACATTAATGAAAGAAATATATCATATTTTTAATTAATACATTAATAAAATTTATTAGTAATATGACTTATAAAGGAAAATAATTTGATATTGGTGGCCATTTATTATAATTCGCGTGAGAACAACCATCACAACATGCTATATAATATTAATGGGGTTTGTTTATTAATATAAATATAAATTTTATATTTATTACATAGTGATAAATTAAAATATAGAATTTTTACATGTTTATGGTTTGTTTTAGTATTATATATTTTGATTATTATTATAAAATTTGTCTATTTTATTTTTGTTTTATTTTTGTTTTTTATAGAAGTGATTTCTTATTTATGATTTAGAATACTTAATTATATATGTTGCATGAGTTTGTCCCCATAAGTTTTGAATCAGTGACTTTAACATGAGTGCTTTAACATCATACTTCGTCACGGACTCTTCTACACTTCGGGGACACAATAAACATCAATTTGAGAGCCCAAATGTGTATATTAAAAATAAAAATATTTTATATTATAGTGTATCTAGATAATGATACATTTTTTAAACATATTTCAATAAAGGTGAAGGTCAATCCAACAATGTTGCTCCTACTAGAACAACTCTGATATCTAAATTACTAATTTAATTTGTGTTGATAATTATATGAATATAGTTAACACAATACAAAACTTTAATATCCATAAATATTAGATTAGAAAATGAGAAACAAAATACATGTAGGAATTTTAGCATCTTTTTAAAATTAAAGTTTACATGTATAATCTTTAAACATTTTGTGTAAATTTGAAACATTATTCTTGGTATGATTGGAAAAAGCTAAATGGTACTACTCTTGTAATATGAAAATATGAAATAAAAATCAATGATATGGTTGGTTATTATGAAGTCAATGATATGGTTGGTTGATAAATGCTTTCCATGGACATGAGTATATGTTTTATTTGACTTGTGTTTAATCTGGGATTGAAGGCAAACATACATGCATTAACAATTTTTCATATCCACAATTATAAAGCCAATATTATTAGCATTTTTTTTTATTTATATAATTTTTGAAAATAATTATTTTGTAGTTTAGTCTTTTGTTTTATATTGATATTTGAATAATTATAACAAAAATTGTAAAATTATGTGTTTGTAATAATGTAATAAAAATATTTTGTTTAATGTAATAATATCTAAAATTGGTACTTATTAGCTAAAAAAATTATAAATATAATTTTAATTCTAAAGAAACTCTCTATTTTGTAAACGTTTTTCCAAGCTCCCATGTCCTTGATGTTGAAGCTCCCAAAAAGCCAACCATTGAAATTCCAATTGGGGACTTTTCGTACTCGTTCCCAAGCTCCTCGAACTAGTTTCAGAGATGTTAAAGATACCGAGAGTGGTTCCCGTGAAACTATGTTAATTACTCAAACTAACCCATCCAACTATATTTGAACTATACATACATCCTCCATTTTTTTATTTCTGTAAAAATTATAGATAAAATAGCTCATCGTTGCCTAATTGATGGCAGTTCAGGCCCAAGCGTAATGTCAAAGATTATTAGCATGGAAGAGCTAAGCTTGTCTTGTACAAATGTCTGGGAAACATGCTCTCTTATAATAGTTTTACAACAAATCGACCATAGGTGAGATCAAGGAAATGACCTTGGTTTTGTCTTGTATCTGAAATTAGGATAACCCTTAGTATTCAGGTAATTAACATGCCAATGAGTAATTATTCCAATAATGTAGGAATAAAAGACCCTGTGAAAGCCTTGGCGGTGGATACCTATCACTCGACATAACACACTTATCTGTTGCTCTGAATGGGAAGAACATCATAGTCTAAGGGAGGAAGAATTTCACCTTATATAGAAATCATCCCACAACCCTAATGTAATTATATTGAAGAGGGACCTAGGAGTGTGCTCCATCTTTGTTGACGAGGACAACACTACCTTGGAAAAAATGGATCTATAGGATGGGATGGCATATGCACTTTGATGGTTCATGCTTCAATGAAGGTAATGGAGTTGGCATTATCTTGTACTCTCCTTTAGGTAAAATTCACAACTTTTCTATAGGTTAGAGTTTCCTTGCACAAACAACGTCACCAAATTTGAAGCATTACGCTAGGTATTGAAAATGCCTATAATTTAGATTGTGGTCACCTTACATTTTTTAGGGACTCTAAACTTGTTGTAAACCTTATACGCAAGATATATTCTCTAGCAACAAGTTAATGAAATGCTACCCAAAAGCTGTTTTGAAACTTATCTCGAAATTGCTATCAATCAACATCACTCATGTTAAAAGAAAATTGAACTCAATGGCTGATCAACTAGTTGTTTTTGCAGCCTATCCTACATGACAAATTCTGCCACAAAGACCCAATTGCACCTTTCAATCTTTGTATAGTCCACATATCCCTGACAATGTGCAAGGGAGTCATGGCGGGTCTTCCCTAGTGATGAGAGCATATGTGCTCTCATTCAAAATGAAATACTTACAAGGAGATTATATCCATGGAAGATAAAAAAATTCTGAAGGATTGACTCTAGAAAGTTCATTTTCATTCCATGGAAGATAAAAAAATTCTGAAGGATTGACTCTAGAAAGTTCATTTTCATTGAGTGATGTAGGAAAAAAAGAAAAACATAAAGAAGAGGAGTTGAAAAGGAAAGTGGGTGAAACCATTTCCTTGAACATTGGGACACCCAATTGTCCAAAGAATGTTAAGATAGGTGCCCAATGTTCCGATGAAGAAAAAATGAAGTTCACTGAGTTACTTTGTGAATTTCAAGATGTTTTTGCTTGGTCTTATGAGGATCTTCGTGGTTTTAATCCTGCTCTTATACAACATTTCATTCCTATCAAGGAAGGTATAAAACCGGTTAGGCAAAAACAAAGACCCATTAACCCTGCACTGGAAGCAACTATTCGGAAGGAGTTGGAAAAACTCTTGAAGGTTGAGATAATTTTCCCTGTTAAATATTCTGAGTGGGTTTCCAATTTGGTTCCCGTTCGAAAAACCATTGGTCAGATAAGACTATGCGTTGCTTTTCGCGCATTGAATAGAGCTAGCATAAAATACCATTTTCCTCTCCCTAATATGGAGATGATTTTGTAGCAAGTTGCAGGGTCACAGATGATGTCCTTACTTGACGGTTTTTCTGGTTATAATTAGATCAAGGTAAAAATGAAAGATAAATATAAAACCACTTTTATTACACATTGGGGCACATTCACTTATGAACGTATGACTTTTGGCTTATCTAATGTAGGTGCCACTTTCCAAAGAGCTATGCAAATAGCTTTTGATGATCTGATTGGAAAAATGATTTAGATTTATCTTGATGACTTAACTGTGTATTAAAAAAACTGATCAGATCATTTTGGTCATCTTAGAAAGGTTCTCATGCGATGCAGTAAATTCGACATTTCTTTAAATCCTTCTAAGTTTATTTTCGACATTACCAAGGGAAAGATCCTTGGGCACATTGTCTCTGATTAAGGAATACGCATAGATCCTAAAAGGATTACTGCTATCCTAAATCTTCCTGCTTCTACTTCCAAAAAGGAGGTTCAAGCCTTTATGGGTGTTATCAACTTTGTCTATAGGTTTGTTCCTGATTTTGTTGTAATGGTCAAACTAATTCACAATCTTCTTAAGCAAGATCACTCCTTTTCTTGAATTGATGATGTTGAAAATGCTTTTGTAAGGATCAAGAAGGAAATCAGTTCTGCACCGATTTTGGAGAAGCCAGATTTTGAGAAAGAAATTATTATATATACTAATGCCACAGAGGAAGCAGTTTCTGCTAGCCTCATACAATGTGATGACTAAGTTAATGAAAAACCAATAGCTTACATGAGTCAAAGATTTTCAGATGATAAATTCAAATATTCTTATATTGAAAAAAATGCTTTCTCTCTTGTTAAAGTTGTTGAAAAGTTTCTCCACTTTATCTTAGGTAAGCACACGATGGTAAAAGTACCTTTACCTGCTGTCAAGTTTTTGCTCTCACAGACTTATCTTTCAGGTAAGCTTTCACATTGGCTTGCCAAGATACAGGAGCATGATTTAACCATCATGACTTCTAAAACCATTAAGGGACATGAATTAGCTCTTCACTTGGCTCAACATGCTGAAGCAAGTGAAGAAATTGATGAACAAGATAACTCTCTGTGAGCACTATTTTACATTGACAGTCAAATCCTTTCTGTAGTTGAACATCCCTGGTATAAAGATCTCATGTATTACTTGCAAAACCAGAGGTGTCTAGATGACTTAGATACTCATCAAAGGAGAAGGTTCCATCTTGAATCTTCTAGATACGTCATTTTAGGAGACTTCTTGTTTAGGAGATATACCGATGGTATGTTACTTCGATGTGTGAATAATGAGGAAGCACATAAATTGTTACAAGAAACCCATGGATCTTGAGATTCTGTTATTCATGTAGGAGGTCACTTTTCTGCTAAAACTACTGCTTTTAAAATTATCAAGAAAGGGTAATATTGACCTTCAATTTTTTGTAATTCTTATAATTTTTCAAGATCTTGTGACAAGTGCCAGAAGTTCGTTGGGAAATAACGTCTTTCTGCCATGCCTTTACAACCTGTCCTCCCTGGATTTCCTTTTTCAAAATGAGGTCTGAACTTTATTGGTCCTATTAATCCTCCATCTTCAACATGGCAGGTTTTTATCTTGACATCCACATATTATTTTACAAAATGGACCGAGGTTGTCCACTTAAGCATTCACAGGATGAGCAGGTGATTTCTTTCCTTGAGACTAATATTTTTTCCAGATTTGGTCTTTCTTTGGAAATTATTACAGACAACGGTCCTGCTTTTATTTCTACTAAGATGAATCAGTTTCTAGCTAAACTGGGGGTTAAACACTTTACCTCATCATATTATTATCCCAAAGGAAATGGGAAAGCCGAGTCTACTAACAAGAATATGGTTAGAATTTTCAAGAGGTTCATTGAAGATAAGCCTCATCAATGGCACACTCTCCACACTTACGCCCTTTGGGTAGATCGCACTACCACCAAGGTGAGCATTGGTTGCACTCCCTTCCAACTTGTTTATGGTCAAGAAGACATTCTACCTACCGATTTGCAACTTTCTTCTCTAAGGATGATGCTACAGGTTGAAGAATTAAATTCTTCCAATATCTCTCAAAGAATGAATGAACTCTTGGCTTTCGAGGAACAAAGGACGTTTGCCTTGGATAACATAAAGAGAAGACAACAAAATGTTAAAAGATATTTCAATAAAAGTGAAAAGGCTTTCAAATTTAAGGTTAATGAGAAGGTCTTTCTATGGGATTCAGCTCATGTTGATAGAGGAAGGCATTCAAAATTCCAAAAGTTATGGCAGGGTCCTTTTAAGATCGCTTTTTTCCTGGGTGAAAATTCCTATATCCTAAAGGACTTGGAAGAGCGATTGTTTTCCTATAGAACCAACGGTTCCCACTTAAAACACTATGTGAAACCAACTTGAAAGTCTAAATGTTGTATGGAATGTTTTCTGTATTATAGTTTTGTTTTATTGCTTTGATTTTACTTTGTTGTTATTTCTTTTATTGACTTCTTTTCTTTTCAGAAATAAAATTTTGGATCAGTTTTTCCACAACAATGCTATTATGCAAGTATTGTTAATCAATAACAATAAGGTTACACAACTGTCATGATGTTCCCCCTTGAAGACATCATTGAAATTGATATCTGCTTCAACTGCTGTTAGATAAGGTATTTGTTTTTTCATCCCTATTTTTGCTTTCCTTTTCTTCCCTCCACTCCAAGATTCAAAAGAGCACACCGAAGAATTTTTCTCCTTGAAGCCAAGAATGATTTCACTATGATTAATCAAATGATTGTGCATACATGGATAATCCCCCTCATACGTAACACTTTCCATGAGTTATTCCCAAAATCCCAATCATTTTTCCCTTAAACCGCTCACTTCCCCCTATTGCATAATCACTTTGATGTCTATTTCCTTGATCTAATATTCACTTGGTCTGCGAAACCAGACAATCTGAGTTCTTAATCCGTTGGAAACAAATTTCCCTGTGGATTCGCCAGTTTGTTGACGCTTAAACTCACAACGATGAATACTTCTCGCAAATGATTGCCAAGCTCTATTATTTATTTATAATAATAATAATAATAATAAACTAGTAGGTGGGACCCCCTTGTAGACTAGTGGCACTATGATGGATGTGTTACACTTATATCTTTGTTTGTTGTTATAATGATGCCAACATAGTCTTCTACAGTTGATGATTTAAGTCATGGTTTTATTCGTTATGGCGACATAAGATGGTTGGTTGAATGTGTTATGGCTATATGGTTTTGATGCTCACTCACAACTTATGGAATTATTATGGATTAAAGGATTATTTTTTTCTTACAGCCTTTATGTTATGCATTAAAGATTGTTGATTATTTTATATAATATTTCATGCAAAGGGATGATATGGGAGCTTAAAACAAAAAAGAAACAAAAAACTATGGACAATCTCTAAGGTTATATGGGATTGACACAAAAGAAAGGTGTATAGTCCTTGTTGCTAGAATTATGCGCTTTGATTAAAGGATTATGTGCGAGGCATATATGGTAATGTTATAGCATATGGTTGTTGTTAAAGGTTTTGACATGTCTTTGGGTGGCACACTATGTAATGGATATAGAAATGGATATTTTTTTGAATTAATGGTTGATGTTATGGTGGATGGATTGGCGTGTATGTTGAATTGAATAGGGTTGGGGAAGGAAGTGACGTGCATTTACTACACATCACTCAAACAACCCTCGATCCCGTCACCCTAGCCATACTTGCATTTGGTTTTTCGGCTCTGGTGGTTGTGGATGCTCCGCGATTTCTGGTTGTGAAAGGAAATATAGTCCAACTCTTTCCCTCAAGCAAGCTTTCCAGGCATTGTTCCTTTATTTTCCATCCATGATGGTTCCTCTGTGTCATGAATCGATTTTTGGCTCAGAATTGCATGATGTTTGTGTTTTTCTTAAGTTTTTGATTGTGTATCAGTGTTGTCCTTATGGTTTCTTCTGTGAATACTCTTGATTGTTGGCGTTTTAAAGAGAGGAATGGATTTTCCTGTTGTGTGTAGCCTTTGTGCATTGGTTTATTGGTTAAAACATGTTCAGTTAGTTTGGGGTTTTGATCTGGTTCTCTATGGAAAATTATGATGATAGTTTAGCAAGCTCTGAGTTTTCGGTGCATGGGTTTAACAACCAGTCTTGGTATTAATTGTTGTCACTCATTTTCGCCTCGGTTGTTGTTATTTTTTGTTACTTTGGGTTGCAATGCAGATTGTTAAGAGTTGCACTGTTCTTGCTTTGTTTTGACCGTGCCCGAGCTTCCTTTTTGTATGGCATTTACTTCACTATCACTGTGCTGTAAGCATTGCATAGTCGGGTTTGTATCTTCTAGAACTATGAATGGAAGCCTGTATATGTGTTGGGTTGGCCACGGGTTGTGTTCAGGCATTCTTTCCATAGTGTTTCTAAGAGTTTTCTTCTCTCATTATCCATTGGAGGTGTCTGACTGTTATGTTCTGATAATCCTCACTGTCTAGTTTTTTAAAGGTTACGTGTCTGTGGTGAATTTGGAAAGGGCACTGGCTCTCTGTTTCTTCGAAGACTATTCCTTGATTATCTATTGTTACTTCTCTATGATAACTTTTTCAAAAAACAGAAAATGGCACGAGTGATCTGTGGTTTAAAAGACTCTTCCTTGATTGAGCCATCTCTTGTTACCTCTATGCAATAAAAAAAGGGAACGAATTGTCTGTGTCTCAAAGACTATCTTATGAGGTCAAACTATTTGTTCTTAATTCCCTTGTTGTGTTAAACCCTAACAAAATCTTGGTCTCGTCAAATATTAAAGACACCTGTGTGTGCTCGGATATGTTTCTCCTCGAGCATGACTTGTTTTTTTTCTCCTCTGGCATGAGTTGGTTATGTTCTCCTCGGGTATTATTTGGCTCTGTCTTTCGTTGTGAATTTTTTCTAAAGGAAGTATGTACATGTTCAATTTTCAAGAATCTCAGGCTTAGAGTTGCATGTTATTGATTAAATGTTATTTTTGAATCAAGAATTGTGTTGATTGTATATATAAATGTCTGTGTGTGATTGAATCGGGGCCCCATTATGAGTTTTAATGCCAATGGGTTGTGTCAAACAATGTTGGAAAGACGACAAATGGTGGTTTATATTGGCCTATTCTTATTTGAGTTTAAGGAATAAATAATTGGATGTGGATGACTAGAATCACTGTGTATATTTATATTTTGTTTTAAAAGGAAAAGGGGTTAGTATTGGAACATGAAAGACTCTGGCTCAAAGGGTTATACTTATGAAATTGACAATGATATTATTATGTTGTTGCATATATATTGTATAGATGCAAAGTCTGCTATAATTGAAGTATTATGGGAATATGAATTGTATTTTATTTGAAGTCATCAAGCATTTTGTCTGTAAATAAGGGATAATTAAATAGTTTTGGTTTTTAAAGTGGATGCTTATTGGATTGTGGGGTCTGAACAGAGTTATGGTTGTTGTTTGAATTGATTTATTTTTTATGAACAATATATGTATTATTCCCTCTCATACTATCACTTTTTCGCTCATTATACCCCCCTCATGATCCCAATTTCATTTTTACACGCCCTGTTCTATAAAATAAATTAAAAACTCTCTATGGAAGTGGAAAAAGATATGACACAAAAATAGGTGGCAACTGATATTTTTGGTATTTATTGCACAGTTAGTTATTTAATAAATTGTTGAGCAGTACTCGTGTTGTTATCCCCTGTCATGCTACCACCTTTTTGCTCATTACAATCCCTCCAGATGTCCAATGAACCCTACTCCTCCCCCTGCTCACTTGGAAATTATTAAATAATTTATTATGGATTGATTTGCATGGGTTTTATGTCAACTTCTAAGCCAAACTTTGTTTCATATAAATATAATGTCATGTATGGTCTATTAAGGGCTAGTTACTAATGAATTTTTGCATACACAATGAGTTTCTTCATCATGGGCATCCATGGATGAAATAATAGAGGAAGAGGTAGCTGGAACAGAGGGCCTAGAAGGCCTAGATTCTAAATTCAATTTGATGTTGACCCCTAGGAGTTGAACCAGTTGTTTCAAGTTGGGTTCTTCAATTGGATTGGACAAGGGATAGTGCAGCCTAGACCAGAGAGATCTCCCTTCCAGCCTCAAAATATCCCTGGTATTCCTTTGCCTCCTCATTTATCCATGCAACAAGAAGTTCCTAAAAATGATGGATGACATGATATTGTCAATCTGGTAATCTCTCACCATCGTGGCTGGCCCAACTTGTCACTGCCTCCTTCTCCACCTATAAATCCTAATGTTGAAATTTCCCCTGTGCATTCACCTGTTCAGTTCTCTCATGCTAGCAAACGACTTAAGACTGATGTCCCCCATGTGAAAGTCAAAGGTAAAGATGTTTCCTCCCCTTCATCTCCTTCAAATGACTCATCAAAATCAGTGTCCTCTCGTATACATTAGAAGGACGATTGTGCCCATGTTATTAATGAGATTAAGCCTCAAGGTTTGACTCAACCAAAGGCTACTTCTGGGAAGTCCAAA
>SNQJ01S0173858.1:0-18009 GCA_010110895.2 Picea sitchensis | reverse complement strand
CACCGATCTGAATCCTGCACAAGAGTTAGATCCACTTCTAGAGCCTATTTGGGCTCAAGGTTCTCTCGCTAACGTCGATTCGTTAGACTTAGTCTTGCCTTCTGATGAAGCAGTAATCGAAGCAATGACTAGTCCGGACAAACCTTGGGAAGATCTTCATCATAGATCATATTTTCTCCCAGAGTTAAGCTGAATCGAAGCAGGAGAATTCACTGTGACCATGACAGGAGATCAGCCATGTCCTATTAATCTCTTAGGTACACATGAAATTTATGCTGAGGGAAATATGGCAACTATCGCTGAAACTATACCAATCAACATCTCCCAAAACTCAGGCATCGTGGAGAACGTCTTCGTCGGAGCGGATTGTTCCCCCGAAGAGATTCAAATCTACATGGATCTTTTCAAAGAATTCCACGACATTTTTGCCTAGTCTTATGAGTAAATGCCAGGTATTGATCCAAAAATAGTTGAACATGAAATCACAACGTATCTTGATGCCAAGCCTATTCGAAAAAAGCTTCGTCCAATTAATCCCAAGCAAGCAGCAGCCATCAAGATTGAGGTTGAGAAATTGCTAAAGGCAGGTTTTATCTACCCTATTCATCTGACTCAATGGGTGTCAAATCCTGTGCCGGTCAATAAAAAATAAGGCACGATTAGTGTATGTACTGATTTCCATTATTTGAACAAGGAATGTCCCAAAGATAATTTTCCAACACCGTTCATTGACCAGATCATTGATGAATGTGTTGGTTGCGAAGCCTTTTCTTTCATGGATGGTTTTTTGGGATACAATCAAATCCAAATCAAACCCGAAGACCAACATAAAACAACATTCACTGGGACTCCTTCATCAACCTTTTCTTGTCATAACGGAATGACTCCACCTGTCACCCTTCTCTCTCTACTTCTGATTGATCTCTCCCTTGGGTAAGATATTATATCTTTCTGACAAGGTCTTTCCTCTTGATATCTCCACAGGATGTCATGTACATCAAAATGATGCTGCTACGGATGTCATTGACCTACTGGAAAACTTCACAATTGTAGCTCATATTAAACAACCCTTGTATCTTCTCGTTGATTATCATCCATCTCTATTAATGTAATTTCATTTTTCTTCCATGATGCCTACAATACAAGGCTTTTATGACCATATTCAGTCACAAGAAAAAAATGCACAAACATTCTCATACCTACTTTCCCTTTTTACAAATGAAGGACCTATGTTAGACTTCTTAGGAGTATTGATTTCTTCCTTTTGTATCCAAGACCGGATTTGTCATTTGGTGATCTCTGTCTATCCAATATCTCATCCAGGATCATGGAGTTTTTCAAGAATTTGATTTGGGTGTTTTCCTCCTCAACCTTCTTTATAAGATTCACAACTTCTTCTTTGAGCTTATGACATGATTCTTCTTCTACTCCTTCCATGGGATAAATGTTAACAGAACATTCTTTTATTGTATCTGAATCTTCTTCTTTACTTGCATGAGAGAATTCAATATCAACATCATTATTTGTCCTTATGCCTTTAGCCACCTCTTGTCCCAAGTTTACATTTTTCACCTTACAATATCTGGACGTGAACACCTCTTCATAGCCTCTGTCACACATTTGACTTGTATTGATCAAATTATGTTTCAGACCATCTACAAGTAGAACATCTTGAGAATTTGCTTTGACAGTACTCAAACTCACCATCCATTTACCCTTGATTTTACCTGGTTCATCATTTTCAAAGATCACATTTCCTACTTTGCTTTTACTTATAGGCATAAGCTTATCCTTGTCTCCATTCATATGCTTGGAACATTCACTGTCTATATTCTAGGAGTCCTTTTGTTTTTAAGTTGAAAGTATTAGACCACATTTTTCACTATATTTCGTTTTCCATGTGTTGGCCTTTCTAGCTAAGAGATTTATCCTTGGATCTGCTTTGTAATTCTTCTGATGGTAGTTTGCATCTTTGTGGCCAAAGTTATGACAGTTATAGCATTCAATCTCATTGTTCAATAGGTCAAAGTGATTGTTGAAGCATTTTCTACTCATTGACTATTTATTATTTCTTGACCTCCTTAGTTGCATGTCTCTAAACTTAATTTGACAATTTGCAATATGTGGTTGTTTGTTACTTGGTTGTCTCATTCTCTATTGTGGCAGATATTTATTCCTTGGGTGTCTTGATTTCTCATGTTTAAATATTAAGGAACAATTTACAACTTTGTGGCCAAAGTTAGAACAATAGAAACAATATCCATAGAAAAAATCTTTGTACCTGGAAAATGGTTGTCTTCTTTGAGAAGGTCGATTTCTTCCATGCTGATGATTTCCTTGAGCAAAGGGCGTATTATTTATTTGTTCTAGAGATTCAGTTCTGGCACCTTTTTCTTTACTCTTCCTAGCCGATTGATTATTTTCTTTTATTTCTGCAGGTTTGTTGTTTTCATTGGTTGTAGATTTGACAAACTTGATGGGTTCTTTGTTGCTTCGATGACCACTACTTGATCCCTCTTCATAACCCAAACCAGTTTTTGTCTTTGGATTCTTTTGCTGATTTAGAATGGTGGATAATCCTTCTGAGGCTTTGATACTTGACAGATTCTAATAATATAAGGCTTGAAACTTCTCCAACTCTTTCCTAGTTTTCACTACTTCTTCTTCCAAGGTTTCACATCTTGCCTTCTTTTCTAATAACTGTTGTTTCAAAATGCCTTCTATTTTCTTTGCCTATTCTAATTCCACTTTTAGTAGGGCAAAGTATTCATGAGGTTTTTTTCTTTCTTTCTTGAACTATATCAACAATTGTTTTTGCTTTCTCTTCTTAAGTCTGAGTCTGTCAATCTCTTCCAAAGCATTGATTAACTCTCCTTCCAATTCAATCACAACTTGCTCATCATTGACATCATTTCCTGTGCTTTTATTATCATAATCCTCTTTATCCATTAGCATAAATTCATTAACCTTATCTTCAATAGAAGAGTCATTACTTTCATCATCTGAGGGATCATCATCATTGTTTACACAAAGGCTTTTCTTCTTAAAATTATTCTCTTTATAAACCTTCTTGTGTTTGTTCTTCTCTTCATCGTCATATGTCCGATCCTTTGTTTTGTGAGGACACTTAGATGAAAAATGACCTATCTTACTACATTTGAAACATTTGAAGGGAATTTTTCCTTGGTACCTACCCCATCCTTTCTTTAGTCTTCTCACAAACTTTGCTTCGATTTCATCAGGTTCAGAATCCTCATTCTTATCTTCTTTAAATGATTCTTCTCTAGAGGTGGATTCATATTTACTTATCCTCATTTCATATGCATTCAACGTTCTATTGGCAGCCAACCCATTTTTTCCATTATCTTATAAGCTGCCTACACCTATGTTTTGCAAACATCATTTTTTTCGTCGCAATTTTCTAATGAACGAAATTTTCAATTTTTGCAACACTTGCACATTCTCCTTCGTTTTGTTTTCATGACTGTAAGCGTGAAAACTTTGCCTTTCGAAGTCACACTAAAGTCATTATTTGAAATGCCAATATCTCTTTTGTCAATATGCCTATCGCACTTACCTTTTATTTATTATTATACAACTGGCAAGATCCTTTGATCGATACTCATACTTCGATTGATTGTGTAATTTGGTTTTATTGAGTTTGTAAGGCATTGACATTTGGATTTGCTTTTTATTTGACCTACTTGAACTTTGGTTTCATAAGATACATGGGTATTATGGTTAAATCTTTCATATATGTCTTTTGATATAATGCATATGTGCATGTTTTCACAACTATTCGCTTGTTGATTATATGAAGACCCATCGGCATGTTGGTTAAAACTATTGGTACAAGCTGTTACAATACACTGGCGCATGGTTAAACATTTGGCATTGGTTTTAATTTGAATATTGTTGGTTTAATAACTTTGGCACAACGATTGATTACGCGTTGGTTTATACACTTACCATTATTTCATTGGTTGGGCAAATGACTTGAATGTTGAATTATTCTATAGTGGGTTGAACAGCTGAAAATCGACGTTTGTACTTTGTCAATAATTGTTATGCATGGTAGAGATAGATTCCACCACCTTCGCACAATAGCATTTATGTCTATCCCTTATTCTCAGCTTACCTCTGTTAGCTCGGGTAGCTCTGCTCCTGTGTGTCCTATGATCCAAACCCTTGGCTTAACATGTGCTCGGCTCCATGGCACCAGTCATCCGAATCAAGCCAAATGACAACCAAGCCTTGTTAATGTTTGACAATGCCCACAAAGACCTGGAGGACAACAGATGGCTTACCTTCGTGAAACGATTTGAGGGTTTTAATCTAGTTGTGGTACGACAGTTTGCCATGACCTTCGATGGCTGTAGAAACAAGGTGGACGATATACAGTTGGAAATCGATGAGGAATTTATCAATTTTGCTACAGGCTTACCTGCTACAGGCTTACCTGCTACAGGCCAGCGGTGGTTCAAAAATTGTAAGGTCGAGGAGGTTCCATGGACACTGTTGTTCCTCTCGTGCAAAGTCACCTCTTGTGATAGAGGTATGCCCATCTCTGCACTTAAACCACAATGGCACGATACTTTGATGATAATCAAATAGTTCATGACCTGTGAAGGTCGATACGGACTTGTGTTTCTCTACCACCTGCGTTTTCTAATGACTTTTATGGGATACTCGTTGAATATGCCATTTTAATTTCATCGTAGCCTATATAAAATGTTGAAAAGATTTAAAAGGCAGAAGGCTGATAGTAGCCTATTCCACTATGGGCTCATTAAACATATCGTTGTTTATCACTTAAGTTTACATGGTGATAGCTAGGAAGCTTTCGTAGCTCAGAATGGTTTCGAGGACACAAACCCTATACAGGTTGATAAGCTTGTGGTGAGTGAAGTCATGGATGTGCCCCCCGTGCCCTTCCATATCCTATTGCCTGATCCTAATCCTTCGGCCTACCCTCCTATTGAATTACCAGACGTTGGAACTGAGAAGCCCGAGACTATTAAAAATCCTATGAGCAAAAATCCCAAGGCAAACCCTACTGCTAATGCTAAGGGTAAAAAGAACGCTAGGCTCATTTCAAGGATGGCTAGAACCAAACCTAAACCCTCTGCTGAGTCAAAGCCTATAATCCTTAGTGAGGATTCCGACTCAGACATAGAACATTTTTTAGCCGATGAGTACCTGTACTCGCAGGGTTTATGCCCCGAACCACCTTATGATTTTGTGACAAATCTTCCCCCTTGCCTAAAAGATAATCCTGGCTACCCTGGTATTAAATTGCCTAGTGAAACCTTCAGCCATATGTCCAAACCCTCACCTTCTCTTACGAAACCCGAACAACCTTCCTATGAACAATGCGAGTTATTGTTGGAATGGTACTACATTGATGCCCCCCTACTCCAATCAAAAATTCAATCACCGGAAGATCAAATTGCAGTGTTGAACAATCAAAGAGATAAGCTCCAAGCAGTTGATAAGAAGAAGAAGACAACAAGCTCCATCCTTTTCAAGAATGTTGAATCGGCCACAGCCGTTATCAACTCTAAATTGGCATGATCAAGCCGTCTCGTCGCTGTACAGGTATGATTTTAGATATCATTTTAGTTTTGTGAATAAACAGGATTAATATAATGGGTCAAATTTGGTTCTTGAATAGCTCTGTCATATTTTGAAATGGCTCTGTTATAACAACATTCATCCTGTATACATTTCACTTTGCTAAAAATAAATGAAATTTCGTTTTGAATATATAATTTGATTATTCCCAGTATAGCCATCAATAGATTTTTATTCGATTTGAATGGTTCTCATTTGGATTTGATTTGATGGTTTGCCTGATTAAGTTAACGAAAATGATGATTCGCTTTCAATTGAATTGGTTTGGTATCTACTCTGAATAGTAAGTTTTTCATGCTCAAATTAGAATACAATCATGTTGGATTTGATTTCGTTATGGTTCGGATGCTCTGATTGGTAAACGATTTCAATAAATTTGGTTGTTATGATGTTGTGTCATATAATGTTCTAAATTTGATCGTTTCTAAGTTGGGAAAAATGACTCTGTTTTTTATAAAAACAAGGTTCTCATTCAAGCATGTGCAAATGCGCCCGAATCATGGAATGGATTCGATTCATGATACTTATGCTAAACCCCAGCCGATTGATTCGTTTGATTGGATTGTTGTTAGTTCGATCATTTCCATGAGTCAGATTTGTATCGTAAATGAATGCTCTGTTTGATTTTGATTTGTAAAAAACAAATTGACCAACATTTGTTATTTTTTTTTCCAAATCCGATTATAATTCATTGTCAAATGAACGATTTTGATCAAGGTAAATCAATCCTGTTTGCCCAACTTGCAATAACAAATTATGAATTATGTTGTTAATCAATCGATCCTATTACGATTTTATTTGAATTGATTTTCGCGCTAGTTTGAATTGATCTATTTGTGGCATGAATCGTTTACTGTGTCAACATAGTTATAACGATTTGAAAATGATCTTGTCGAATTCATATTTCCTGTTGACAAGGTAGCGTAACAGTTGCTTGTGATTTGTTTTAATTATGTTGAATTCAATTTGTTATGAAACGATTGCATTGTTGTTCCACATAATTTTGTCACCCGACTTTGTGGTAACAAACAAAAAAAAATGCCTATCTCTATAGTCATTTAATTGATTTGGATCCTGTTTGATTTCGAATAGTATAACAAACTTAAATTAAATGACTTGTTTTCAAATGGCTATTGGATGTCAATTAAATTGAAATCTTTAAAAGATTTTCAATTGATTTTAATGTTGATTATGTATCTTATTTAGACTAGCTACAGAATCAGATGATTCTGTAGCTAGTCTATAAAATTAGATTTTTATTATTTTATTAATAAAAGATCCTTCTAACTTGTCTATTTTGGACCCTTTTCAGGTGAATTCGAATTGCATGGGACTTGATGGAAAGTCTAGAGGATATTTGGATATTTTAGTTTTATTTTAGTTTCCTAACTTAGTCAATTTTGGGATATGTTCCCAGATTTTATGTAAATAGTTTTATAACTTCCACAGGGAGGTTTTACCCTGTGGAAAACTTATAAATACTTATTATGTTTGTAATAATGATCATCCTCATTGGTGGGAGAACAAGGATATGGATTTCTAATAGAAACTGAGACAGAAGTTGATGTTCTGCTATAGCTTTTGCTTTCATAATATCAATCTTTTGTTTCATGTTTATGTTTATCAATTTGCACTTGATTAATGCCTACTTTAGCTATCTTAGTCTTTTGCAAAATGATATGATTTAATTAATATGATCCATGTCTGATTTCTCTCATTACTTAAAAATACAACAATTATTTGATTCATTTTATGAATGACAGATTTCTCTTCTTCATCAATTGAATTATTATGTATAGATCTTTGCATACAGGTTTACCTAATTGTTAAGATTTATAAATTATATGATTGTTGTGATTTTTATGTCTTGTTTGTCCTGTAAACAAACTTAAAGAGCACTACAACTATTTTTTATGAGAAGCTTCTGGATTATTCGGTGCGGTTTCCTCCCTCCGATCAGCTTACACAGTCATCATACACATGACAAATCTGGAGCGTTTCTCCAGGTTAGTTTGTGATTTATTTTCGTTAGTATTTTTAGTATAATATTAGTAGTTTAGTTATATATATGTTTAGTTAGATTTGTAGTTAGAATTAGTATATTAGTAGTTTAGTTTAGTTAGTTTTGTTTTATTTCTGTTCATAAAAATTATAAAATCAACAAAAATACCTCTCGTTGTCTTAGGGTAGAATATAAATGAGTTTTTCAGGTTTTATTTAAATCTGTGAATTGTAGATATTGTACATTTTGTGAATAAGTTATATTTCAATTAGTAGTTAGTATAGTATTAGTTAGTAGATTGTATTTATAGAATGCTTAGATTAGTTTAGTTTGTTTTAATAGTTAGTTTTAATTAGATTAGTTTATTAGTTGTTTATTTAGTTTTAGTTAGTTTAGATTAGTTTTCTTTTTTTGTTTTCTTAGGACCTTAGATGAGCTAATGAACCATGGAAAACCTGTCAAGGTGGTTCATCCCAAACATCTTAGGTTATTAGACAACCCTGGACCAATTCCACTCTCTTAGTTGTGGTTGATTGATTCAAACTTTGTTACAACAGTTCCTAGAATTTGATCAAACCCCAAGATTTTTAGATCATCAGTTATTCTATAGAAAAACCTTTGGGCTGAACTTTATCTGGCGGAGATCAAAAAAATTACGAAAGACCAAATGGGCTCCTAAATTTTTTTTTTCACCAGAGTGGTTTGCATTTACTAGTTCTTCAAATATCAGAGAGTACTTCCCAATAGTTTCATCTTCTTTCACATGTAGTTGTTCAAACGTACCTACGTAGGTTTGAAGCTTGGTGTCCTTTACCTTCTCATTACCTTCATAGCGCTAATGAGTTTGTCCTACATTTCTTTGGTAGATTCTAAACGCATAAATTTTACAAATTCTTCTTATTACGCAAGCCCACTCAGGTATAAATTCCATAGCCTTGAATTGATTTGAAGCTGGATTATAGCTTGTCATCCTTATTATCTAGTACAATTGTCTTTACACCTTAACCAATCTCTACCACATCCAGGACATGCACCTAGGGACATTATGTAGGTTCTCATCCTAACTTTCAAAAGCCAAAAGTTTGTTTCATTGAACATGGGGGCCTTATTGGTTGAATTTCCTCCATGGCTAGTCATGTTTAAGATCTATGATCTACCCTTAGATAAAAGGGAATGACTCTGATACCAATTGTTGGGCAGGAGGGTTTGAATCGGTTGTTACTGTGCTTTAACAATTATGTCCATTTTAAAATCATTACAAAAGACTCAATGATGATCACAATAATTTAGTGAAGTAAGCAATAGAGTATTCACCATCAATCACACACATTAAACATATATAGGCGGATATATCAGGAAACCCATAAGGGAAAAACCTCTTCTTCTTGATATGATAAGTAATATTTTCTTTACATTATCATTCTTAGGAGCAACAACTCCCTTTGATTCTACCATCACGTTTTTGCAAGATGCAACTTGCTAAGAGAACCAACTCTCTCTGGTTTCTCAGCACTTATAGAAGGAAGCACCAACTCCTAGTTTCTCTAGCACCACTAGAAGGAGCTCCAACTCCTAAGTGTTCCGATGGCGGATGGAAGCACCAACTTCCAATCCACACAAGCACCGATAACAAAGAACAATATTTCTCCTTTGCACCACCTTACGCCTTAAATAAAAAATAATAATATTCTTGAAACTTATTACATTGATACAATGTTTATCAATAGCTTACTAGTCTCATCATTGTTATGCTACACAGCGATATGCTCTACTTGCATCAACATCTTCCTACTCACATTCTTCTTTGAGATTTTTGTTCTTTTGCTCTGTTATGCATGCATACCTCGCCTTCCTCTTTTCCTCTCATGGAGATATGCATTTATGTTCTATGCACTTCTCCTCTTATCTGTGCTTCAATTGTTTCACAAAACATGATTTTACCTGCATGAATAACTCTCAGTATAACAACCTCCCTCTTCTTTGTTTTGCGTATATTTATTATCCCAATTCCTCTGCCAGATTCTCCATGCAACTCATAATCTTCTTTGGTGGTTATCACAGTCACGTTCATCATCGGTGGCTTATCTACGAGATTCTTTTCCTTCTGCGATTAATAGCTCTTCATCTTCTGTCGCGGTCGAGCTTGTCCTCTTTATTCTGATTCACAGTCTTTGATGCTTTTTTCCATCTATCAATCGTCTCTATGTTGAGTCTTCATTTCACTGGAAGTTACCTCAAGACTTTTCAACTTCTCTGGCGATCACCTTGCATCTCCTCATGTTTTCTAGCTGATTTCATTACTGCATTCTAGCGGTTACAACCGATCAATTATGGCTTCTTTGGCTCCTCTATCGATCACATTGAGATTATTTGAAATCTCTAGTAGATGCAATCAGTTTTTTTCTACAGTTACAATCAATCCATTTCTAGCAGTTACTGAGAGAACCTCAATGCGCTCATGCCTTTGGCACCTTTTCCCTATATGATAAAAACTACGATTGGTTTATCTTTTACGGCTAAGCCTTCCTTTCCACATGACCATGGGGTGGTGACCATATTCTAACCAATAGTCATTTTAGCGATTTCACATTTGGTGTTGATCAATTGTGAGTCACCTTGTTTTTCCCGACTCTCGATCTGCGAAGTGGAGCTTAGAAAAAAGCTAGCTCCTCTCTTAACTTTCATCGATGTGACCTTGGCTATGACCACATGCCAAGAATTCGAGCGCTTCGTGTTTCATGAGCTTGCAAACTTAGTCGTGCCTAATCAACGGCCCACGACATTCCTCAATCAGCGGTTGTGATCAAATCGTGACCTCGTAATAGGGTGTTTGAGCGTGAGCCAATACTGTTGTTCGGCGGGATATCTTACGAATGTAATATCACGGTAATAGTTGTCCTCCCGCAATCTCGATCATGATCTCATGAGTCGGGTCTTCAGGACTTTTAATTCTCAAACTCTCATTTTCTCACAGAGAATTTCAGTGTCCGATCAACGACATGCTGTCCCTTCAGTCGGATGGTCACAATCCCTTCAGGTATTTGAGGTTCAACAATCTCAACTCTCAACTTTCATTCATCCTTCCTTTTCTTTTTATTGGAGTTGACAATCCATTGATGTGTGTCTCTATTTAATCCTATTAGCTATCCTCCACTCTGAGGTACTTGACCTTTGGGACTAAGACTTTGGATGAGTTCTGGTGGTAAAAATCCCAAAGAAAAAACTCACGGAGTGATGTAACTCTTCGTCACTCGATGATGTGTCACGAACCAAGCAACTGCCACATGTCACTTGGATTTTGTGATTTCCACATACATGGAAATGTCGAATCAACTTGACACTTTCATTGTACAGTTAAGCCCACATGTCGCGCCGGCTTAGTCTACCACCGGATCCCTTCTTCGGCCGTGAATCTCCTTGATCTAGTCATTGTCGATAATATCGGATCAGTGGCGAAACTTCATGTTTCCGCGACTTTTGAAAACAACTTCCTTTTGTGCTCCAGTTCCCGAACTTGTGATTCGTTAGATTGGCGGACGAGAATCCTCCTTCAATGGGTGGGTACATTGATCAAGTCCGCGATTCGCATTTAGCGACACGAGTTTGGTTCACCTCTGTTCTCCTAATGCTCGAATTCCCAATATCAACGAGTGTCAAATCAACGGCTCACGCTCTCGGTGATCAACAGTCTAGATCTCACTTTTGCGAATTCTAACTTTGTTCTTTGTTGTGATAGATCAATTATCTAGAACCCTTTGTGATATAATGGCCCATATCATGTCGTGATTTCACGTTTCCGCGAGTTGGAGAGGTTAGGGTACCTCCTTCCTTTGACTTTCCAGTCAGTGAAATTGTGATCTTTCGCGACGTGTCCTATGGAACCAATGGTCTATATATTATCATTAATTTCACATTTGCGAGTTGGAAAGTTAGAGCACTTCCTTTCTTTGAATTTTCAGTCAACAAAATGTTTATCTCACCTGTGTCCTTAGGATCAATGATCATGATTGTCCCTCGATGGACAGCGGGGATTCCTTCAAAACTTTGGAGTTTTGGATGACTCGGTCTTATCCTCCTCCACCAGATCTAACGACCCAAAATGCTCCTCGATCTATGATCAACGACCCACGTCGCTCCTCCTCGATCCTCCTCCTGAGCTTCATTCCTCTCAAATTGGAAGAATTTCTAAGTGCTAAAGGCATTGTGCTGATCCTTTGTGAGTCCTCATGACTTTTGGGTCTCAAATGCATTTCTTGTCTTTGCATGCCTAGAGATTTGGTTCATTGTTGTTCTTGCCATAAACTTGCCATTGTCCCTCCTCCTCCTAATCTTATCATTCTTGTGTGTTCTTGACACCAATGACAAATTACACTCCCAGCGTAAACATGCCAACAAAAAATAATTGATGGATTATCCTGAAATCCTTTTTGGTGTAGACACATTTAATAGGACCTTGGCCATAGTAGTAGGCTGGCCAATATTTAAAATATATGTGAGAAATATGGGAAGCTTGCCGGAAACAAAATGATGATGCAGGCATCCTCGATGATGATTCTAGAGAGGGAGTGGAAGGCCCTCATTAGGTAATACAAAGAAATTGATAGATGAAGGAAATACACCCTCTGGTCCTAGAAGGTAAGTTAAAATTTCAATTCAATACCTTCAATTTTTGTTAGATGTAAATAAAGAATTGTGGGTATATATTAACATACTTGAAACTTTTGATGATAGGTTGTCTGACACATCAAACAGAAACAAAAGAAAGGCTTGTCAAATGTGGCCAACACGGGCTAGGCCAAGTAGGCTACTTGAAGTTGTAGTCACGAATTGTGAGTACCTAAATATCTTATTTGTATCTCCTTAAACATTTTAGGTAATTGCGGTGAATAACATTTAAAATACATACTCTTATGCAATGCAGGGTGACGAGTTTGGTAATGAAACCACGAAGGAACACCTCCGGCTTGGTTACAAGTATGGATATAAAGTTGTATTAGACAGAAAAGCTTGGGGTTGTTACCAAGAACCACTTTGCAGGGATAAGGTAAATGGAATTCAATCCACATTAACCTTTGTTATTAATATAATATAGTCATGTTGGATATCATCGATAAATTGAATGTTTTACAACTTTGTTTTAACCAGGGGAGCAACACTGTCAACGAATGCACTAGTATTGGAGAACAGTGCATTGGTAGTGGTTTGTAACTAGAAGATGGTTCTCCCATTCAATCCCAATATTCCATGGGGGTTAAGCTCCATGATGGTGCTATGACCAAGATGGCATGTAACGGTAATATGGTTGTATTTTAATCATATACTTAATAATTTTGTAGTTATACATTTTGTACTTCTAATTTTTTTTTAACTTATACAATTATGATTGTCCTTATAAATTTTTGTGGTCTCAATGGTAGAGAATGTTGTGCTTGAGGCTCATACAGTTGAAGAAGAGCACATGGAAACCATTCCAACGATGCTGACCAGTGTGCTAGGTAAATAATGACATTGCGGTGTTTTTTTAATATTGAACTGGTTCAATGATATTTAAAATTGGCCATCTAAATTTTGTATTTTTTCTTTTGTAGGTGATGCCTACGTCTACTTGACCTCTCCATTACCACAATGGTACCTCAGCGACTAAGTGATCTACATGAGATGCAATCACAATCAGATTTTTGAAGAGCACCTAGAGAAAGAAGATGTAGATATTGATAAAATGATTAGGAACTATAGAGCTAAAAAGAAAAGGCTGGCTAAAAGTACTAAATGATGATGTACATGAATATTTTAATACTATTTAATATAAAATCTATTTTCTATGAAATGCTTTTTTTTACTTGTTGGGTCGCCAAAATGTCATTAGTTTACCAACCTTTTACTTCACTCTTCACCATATTTCACTTTCCCATATTATACAGTAGGAACCCATTTCATGATTACATATGAGTATATACCTATTATTTTCCAAAGCATTAATTTTAGTATTTTGAATGATTTTATGATTAAATATTGGAAAAATAGCATGTTTCTACATATATATCAAAGTGGGATGAGTTATATGATGTTTACAAGTAAATTTTAATACTCCAACCAAGTCATATGATGTTTACAGGTAAATTTTAATACTCATGTCAAATCAATCTATTCTCTAGATTTTTGATGTGAAAAGTGCTTTAGTGTAGTGTATGATGTTATGGAATAGTTGTTGCTTTTCTCTTAGGAGAATTGAGATCCACTCCAAATGGATCAAGGAAACATTTTATTTCATTGTAACAATTGTGAATATTGGTATGCATATATGTTTGTTTTTGTTGTAAATATTTCAATGGATTTATATGTTGGTGTGGGGTGAGAGGTGATGTGAGGGGGAGGGGGCCATAAGATATTTTTTCTTCATTTGTTTGGCCCTATTCGTTAGAGAATAATTTATTGGATTTGGGGGCCATAAGATATTTTTTCTTCATTTGTTTGGCCCTATTCAGTAGAGAATAATTTATTGGAGTTGTTTAATCTTGGAGCAAACCTACCTCGATCCAACGAAGAAACAACAAAGTCAATGTTGATTTTGTTGTTGCTACTTCAAATCAAGGGAGGCATTTTGATCAAATATTAGACATTGGGCTCCAATAATGTATTCTCAAAACCAAGAGGAGCTCATTTAGTTATGTTCTGACACTCTCATAAATATGTATCTTAGAGTAAATAATGCGCTGCAAATATGACTTGTATTGATTTTTTAGATATTTATGGAGGTTGAATGATTTTCATAGGTACTTTAAGATCTTTCTTCGTCGATTGAGGGAAGATAAAGACTAACAGAGAGTCATACAACTAAATAGAAACATGTGGGGTCAACCATTCCAACTGTATTGTCGACCAGTTCATCAGATCAGGTGTGATTTCTCCTTTCAACATAGTTTATAAAGCCATCAATTCTAGTTATGTTTAATGTTTTATGAATTGTTATGTGATTATTTATTAATACAGGGTTTTCTATGTGATAATTTATTGAGATATATCATATGTTTAGTAATTTTCATGTTCTCTCCTTGTATATAGTAATGATATATACGAGTCCATTTATATTGAGTGAAAGAAACCATGGCTTCCTATAGGGATTGATGAAGTGTTAGTTCATGCATCTACTGCTAGGGGTCCTCCTAGAATAAGGCCAAATGAACTGAGAAAAAATTCCATAAATAGTGTTTTTGTACTATGCCTCCTTTTTTCTAGGCATTGTTCTAGATCATGAAGAATGTACTATCCATCCATCCTAAATATCCTTGCATGTTGATCATGAAAACCCAGAAAGTACTTCAACGATACAATTTTCCTCCTTTACGCAATGATACAATTTTCCTCCTTTGGTACAAGATGGAATCGAAGTAGTATGGCTATATATATATCAATTAGAATAGCACGGTTAGAGAATCTCCTCTCTTTAGTGAAAAACTCTAGATAACCATCATAAACTAGAGGACAACTTAGGTCAAAGGGAGTGAATTATTGTGTTATGATGGGGTTGCAAAAATTAGAGCTTCCACCGAAACGATCTTAAGCTAAAAACACTTTCCTTAACATCCTTATTGTATAAAAAGGTATCAATATGTATTGAATTAGCTAATGAGAAGTGTGAACCAGTCTTTAGAAAAATATCTTTGGGGAAAACCAAAGTTGATTAGATCCATCATTAGGAACTTTAGGCATTTTCTCACTTTCTTCTGGGAAGAAAATGTCATCCAAGTGGTAGGTTCCTAAGGGATCACCATAAATAAAATTGCGATGACCAATGGCATAAGAGTAAAAAAATTATTTTGGACTACCAAGAGTAATTACCTAAGAGTATTTATCATATTTAGGACAAGGTTGATTATAGAACTATGATGACTATTGGTTATATTTGTTAGCAAGGAGATCATGATTAGGTTTTTTATTTTCAGGCTCATATTCATTAGACAAAATTAGGCTTCCAAATTGATCATGCTCAAAAAAATTATCTATCATATCATCAAACTGAAATTTTCCAGTGTTTACATCAAGATCTAGATTTATCTTTATATGGTGGAATATTTTTGTATTTGAAATACTATCAAGAAGAGAATTTTGTGAGTTATTTCCATCGTTGAATGTTTTGCTTTTTTTCTGGCTAAAGGGAGAGGTTTTAAAGGAATGCGTCTAAAGTTGGACTATTACAAGGCCTAAAGTTGGAGTGGAAATTCATTCTCCACATGCTTGAGTGGCTAGGATTTGGGTCAAAGTTCATATATTATGTCAATATTCTCTTTTCCAATGCTTTGGTTATTGTGTGTGTTAATAGATCCCTTACTTATATTATTCCTCTTAGTAGACCAATGACGCAGGGCTACCCTATATCCCCTGGTTTATATGTTCTCACATTGAATGCCTTGGGTTATCTATTATAAAAGGTAGTTTACCAAGGTAAAGTTACTGGCCTTCCCCAGTAATATTTAATCAACTCCCACTATGCTTATGAACACCTTTTTTAAAGCTTCTAAATAGATACTACAAGAGGATA
Organism: Picea sitchensis; assembly: GCA_010110895.2. Taxonomy (NCBI): domain Eukaryota; kingdom Viridiplantae; phylum Streptophyta; class Pinopsida; order Pinales; family Pinaceae; genus Picea; species Picea sitchensis. The sequence continues at coordinate 1,834 of SNQJ01S0173858.1, read as the reverse complement.
AATCCTCTATGATACTTATTGGATTAGACGATCACCCAGGGTGGATTCCTTCCCAATGGAAATGGGTTCAAAGGGGGGAAATCACCAAATATATTGGTATTCTATTTAGCATTGACATGACTCAAAATCATATGTGAAACTAGGTTATTAATAATCTTACAGTCAAACTTGAATACAGGAATAGTCAAGACCTTTCCTTAGTAGCCAAAATCCAAGTGGGGGACAAGATTTTTCAATTTAATGCATATATATTATTTGTCTCTTTGGCTTCCCAACCAACAAGGCTACAATAAAACTCTATCTTAAAAGATCTCTTTTGGGTGAATAATAAAGGGGAAAAAGGTCTACCTATGATCAAGTGGTTGGTGTTCACTAGGAAACCACAAGATGGAGAACTTAGCATTCCTCATTTGGCCACTTATGGCCTTACCTTGGTATCAAAGTGGTTTCTTAAGGCCACACAAGGAAATGAATTATGGAAATAGATCATAAGGGACAAACTTGGCCAACTATATGTGCAAAATTTTCTTCATAGTCAATTACTTCTTTTCGCACATAGCCTTTTTTCTACTAATTGTTATTTGTAGTTTTCATTGGTACCATCATACTTATACTTAGCTCCAAAAATCCATCTGCAACTAATTGTCTTTTTATCTGCTAGAAACTCAACCAAAATTTAAGTTCTATTTTTTTCTAAAAACTTCAAGCTTTGACTACATGGCATCACATTACTCAACTTTCTTTGTTCTCTTCATATGTATGTGGTTCTTTTTCACTAAAAATTTCACTCATCAATGCATAATTAACTAAAGGTGACTCCAATAACTTGCTTCTTCTAAGCTCAACTTTAATTTCTATGCACTCTCTATTTAATTTTGTCTTCTAGTTCTCAATATATCATACATTTCAGGTTCTACAACAAAATATTAACCATCTTCACCTTTTAGTTGGGTGTCCTTGGCATTAGAGTATATTGTTTAATTTCTTATCCAAATTAAGGTATAATTTCAAGAGTGTTAGTAACAATGATATTGTGTGCATCAACATACTTTTCAAATTATGTTGTGCATGTTTCATCAAAAAAACAAAATACTTTATTACAAATTTCTGATTTTCCAATTCCCATAAGAAATATGCCTTCAACTACTCCTCATATCCAAGAAAATTAATACACTTGTGCACTCTATCAAAAAAAATTGAATTGTATTTCTCCTTTGGAATATGAATATAATAGATGCTCCCAAATATATTCAATTGTTTAATAGTATATTTGTGATCACTCCATGCTTCCTACAGAATAACATTCCAAACAATTTTAGTCAAACTTCTACTGATCAAATAAACTGCAGAATTACAGTGTTCAACCCTTTCTAGTGAATATTTTTGTACTTCAATATGCAATGTACCATGTTGTAAATAACATGATTCTCACACTCTACAAATCCATTCTATTTTGGTGTATAAGAGGTTTTGAATTGCCTCTTAATAACATGTTTTTTGTAGAATGAATCAAAATCATTTGACTTGTATTCTCCACCACTATCAAATATTATGGTTTTTAAAATTTTACCACTCTACTTTTCAACTAGATCCTTCCACTCTTTGAAAAATTCAAATGCATATTCTCTCTTCTCTAGAAAATAAAGCGACACGTTTATGATGTTATCATCAATTAAGTTCATAACATACATCTCACCTCCAACATATGGTCTACTTGCTAGTACTAACTTTGCATGCCACACTTTTCCAATAGGGAAACTCTCATGCATTTTCTTGCATAAATTGAATAGTACTAACTTTGCATGCCACACTTTTTCAATAGGGAAACTCTCTT
>SNQJ01S0173856.1:3487-20453 GCA_010110895.2 Picea sitchensis | reverse complement strand
GAAGTTCCCTTTTTGGGTGGCATGTTGGCCAAGTATCACTTTTGAACCTTGATTTTGAGGTGGTTCTGCTAGACAATATTTCTTCTGTTGTATCTCCCAAGTTTCGGCCCTTCTAGGTATGAAACTTTATTTTATGTATTTCTTTGGTATTTATTCTCTGCAATGCCACAGGTATGATCAAAATTGGATATGCCAAGTGGAATTTACGGTAACTTCCCCACAACTTGTCGATTTTTGGCCTTTCCATGAGATCTCACTTGTATAGCATGCCCCGCACAAAATAATTGATATTAAATTCTTAAACTCACACCATAAATACTACAGATTGTCCACGATCCAATGAAACTAGTCCCACACAATTTGGATACTCTAGGAATAATTTATGATTTTTTTACCTGGAACACCTTCTTTAGACTAGTCAATAGGACTAGTCAGATACCCTATCTTACACAGGGTGTATCTACAAATTAAGATGACCCAGAAGCTGAAATTTTTATCATAGATACCTTACTAATTTCTATAAATAGCCTCCGGAGCTCAAGGTCTGAAACGTTACAAAAAAATATTTATAGAGAAAATTCCGCAATGACTCAATTCAGGACGATTCCAAAACCCTATCTTGTACAGGTTGTATCTCTGATAGTATAAGGCCTCAGGAGCTGAATTTTGAACCCAACGTAACTTGATCCGTCTACTAAATATCCTCCAATCCATTCCTTCTAAAACGTTGTAGAAAAAAGTTATAGCAAAAATTCCAAGGTGTCTCAATCCCATATGTTAAGAATCAAATATCAATATAGCATAGAAAATCCTTAGAAAAAGTACTCAACGCCTTGAAAAAGAGAGAATTTCATATAATAATCCTCTTCAACGGGGCAACCTCCTTTTATCCCACTTAAATGTTCAACTACAAGATGATCCAAAATGAAAATGTCTCCTTGGTATATATAGGAGACTAGGAGGTATAATTACAACTAATGGCCTAAACGGACATAAATAAAATAACATTACTAATATAATATGCCCCAATTAAGGGGTAATGAGCCAATATTAGAGCTTAACATTCGACCAGCCTGTCGAAGTCCCAAAAGAGGTCAAACATGACCAAGGATCTCCAAAACTTGGTCAAGAGCCAACAAAAAGTCAAAAAGGCAGAAAAACTAGGGTGGTAGGGTGGTGCAAGGGAGAAGCATTGTTCTTTGTTATGCAGATTGGTGTCTGTGTGACTGAAAGATGGTACTTCCATCCAGTTGGTGCTGGAACACTCGGGGAGTTGGTGCATCCTTCTAGTGGTTGCTAGAGAAACCAGAGAGTTGGTGCTCTCAGCAAGTTGCAGCTTGTTAAAGAAGAGGTTGTAGCATCATTTTGAGTTAGTTCTCAAAGAAAGATGATGTACAAAACTTAAAAGATTGCCTATGATTCGAAGAAGAAGAGGTTTTCTCCCTTTATGGGTTTCCTCGTGAATATATGTCTCTGTGTATATCATATGTGTGATTGATGTTTGTTATTTATGTTGCTCATGTCTTGCATAATCTTGATGATCACTTGGAGAAGGTTAATAATATTTTAATAGGCTTAAAATTGTTTAAGCACAGTAACAACTTATTCACCCCCCCCCCTCTCAATTGTCTTAGTAATTCCAACATTGTGTATATATTCCCAACTGAATGGCTTGCATGCAAGAGAAATTTACAAATACACCTAGGAAGAGTTGTTGTAGCAAATTGGATTTAATCTCTCCATGGGAGGTTCCTTTTCCTTTTTGTATTCTCAATATCAAACATAATGGTAATGGAAGTAAACTCCCTCATTATTGGCCACAATTTAATAGCAAAGATGGTGAGAAAGAATGAATAATGTGAGACTAGGAATGATGGTATACTTATCTCTATATTGGAATTTTTGTAGCATAAATTTACTTCCTCTTATTGGATATAAAATGCATCCCCATGACATATTTACATAGGTGAATAATAGAACCCAATCTATAAGTAGTTTCCATATGAACTCTCCTCATGTAATAATGAGAGTCCATAATATTATTGGACATTATGGAAGACTAAGTAATTGTCACTTCTGAAGAAAGGGGTTCAAAACAAGTCCCCACATACTCAATACATTTCCTAAACAAGCATACGTTCATTTATGATCTATGGGCTTAGCTATTTTTTGGGTTTACAGGGGGCACATGAGTTTTGAAGGATATACTACACATGTCATGTAGAAAATAGATGTTATACCATGCCACACTATAAATGGTCAAGTGAGTGTTTTACCATGATGACTAAGTTACAAAAAGTCCATGTGATGATATAATGGGGTACATAATGTGGATTACAAATAAACTAGTGAGCAAAATTAAGGTGATAACACAAATGCTCTGGTATTTTTCAAACCAGATAAGGATGGGACTTGAAGAGGTCATTGGATCCCTCCCACTTAATTACTAGTGGGTCTCCATTGCAACTTAAAGGCCTTAGTATGGATTTTACACCAAGTCTATGCATGAGATTCTAGCTTTAGTCTAGCAAAAGTTTATTCTCCTCTCATACGTCAACATGCACATTGAAATAGACATATTTGTTGCAACCAATATTTCAACTTAAGTGTGTCTATACCACCTTCATAGGGATTTCTCTCTACCTTCACTTCCATTTTAAATAGGTGTTGAGAGGATTGATTACTAGAGCCCCCTTTTTGTTTTTAATTCTCCCTTCTTTTTCCTTGGCTCCTCATGATATTCCAATTTCTCATGAGATTCAAGTTTCTCCAAAAAAGGGCCAATTTATTTCTCAAGAGTGGCCATGAGGATGGAAATGCTCCTAGAAATATTGGATACTTGATATTACAACCTCGCATATCTTATTTTTCCTTCATATATATGTATTTCCTAGTGCTCTTATTCCATTATGAGGATTGTGGTTTATTCTTAACTTTTCTTGAGCCAATCTGAAGATTGATAGGGTACAACTCTCCTTCATAATAGGGATTTTTTAGAAAAATAAGCATATACTATGTTTAAACCATAAAAGACCCTAATAAACCCTCTCTATACCAACATCATCTATAAACCACACCTTTGATATTCCAATGGTCATCTCACCAAAACATATATAGACTTCAAACGATTACAATGAGGATATCATCGTCTATCTAACTATAATTTTGTATTTTTAACACGTTTACATATATAAAAGAACACCATTTGCATTCTTTAACTAATGCAGTATATGAAATAGAACACAATAGTAAAGGCACACAATGGGACAAAAATATTTACCCTAGAATTAGGTTGTAACATCCTCATTTTTAATCATGGGATTAGCGATATGTAATGTAAATATGATGTATGATCGTGGGCCAAATGATGTAATATTTAAACATTGTATCTAGAAAATTAATAAAATAAAATGTAACGTCGGCTACAGATGGACACAAATGGAATAATGCGGGCTAAGTTTCCACAAGAGAGGGGTCCAAGGGGGGAATTACCCATTATATTATTTTTCAAACCCACTTTCTAAAATTATCTTGTGCATAAACCTTCTAATTTTCTTAAGAGTATCAAAGCCCCAATCATTAAATACATGTAAGAGGGTTGGTGTGAAAAATTGCATCCCATAGTTATGAGAGCATGGGGGATGAGTACAATCAACATTAGGGAGCGTGAGAGTCAACTTGCATGGGGGGAAATGAAATTTGTATGGGAAGGGATAGCAATTTTTACATGCAATTTTTTGGGACAGTAACGGAGAACATAGTATTTCAAATTGATTTCCCTCTTTAATTGTATTTATAAAATTGTCTCCAAAATAATAGCGAGGTATTAGGGAAAATTTGAGGTCTAAAATGGAACTTCTAAGGAAAATAATAAAATAAGATATATGAATTTTCAAGGGAAATAAAGAAAATTATTCTCTCTCGTGTTTTGTACTTATCTCCTTATCATCTAGTATGGGAGGTAAGAAAAAAAGGGATGGTTTTAGCAACGTGGAAAAAACTTGCAATTCCAAAATCTCAAGGTGGATGGGGCCTAAAGAACATATTATTTTTTTCAAATGCTCTCATAGTTAAAAAAATGTATGGATATTGATACAAGGCTCTAGTATCTAGGCATAGGTAATCAAAGATAAATATATTACCCGTAAAACCATAGAGGAATGGATTAGAAATCTAGTTCGACATATTCAAAATGAATCAATAATATGGAAAGCAATGGTTACAGCATTCCCCTTAATAGGAAATTGGATGGTATGGAGAGTTGACAAACGTAACAAAGTCCAAATTGGCTTGGACGTTGATATTGGTAGAAATGATGCATATAGGCTCCTTCCCCAACTAATTTTGGACTTGAAACGTTGAGGCTACCATACTCTTAGAAAAGTAGTTTGAGGAATCAGAGATTTGGATAGCCCACAACAATGGCTTTCTTGGGAGGAGATTATCAGTCTCCAAAAGGAGAATGCAAAAATATGGGAATAGTACACTCAAAATATAAGAAGTTATTTCATAAATCTAAACGATGAATCCAATAGGGAATTATGAGCCAAGGGTAGGATACATAGCCCTTTCTATGGAGGGTAAAAACAACCCACAATCCTAGTGGTCTAGGCTTCTCTTAAAATTAAAATGCCCATCCAAATCAAAAATATTCAAGTGGTTATTGTAAACAATAAAGCCTTAAGATGGGACATCATTCAAAAAAGAAGCTATGAGGGACTGAGTCGGTGTCGTCTCTACAAAGCTAACTCTGAGACCAACTCTTACATTATTATGACATGTGATTGTATTCTATAATTATGGCAAGAAATTGATCACTTGATAGGTTTTAACAATGCATTGAAGGGGAACTCCATTGAAGAAGCACTCAAGAGCTATTGTACCAACAAGGACACAAAAGAGGTATAAATATCTCCCTCTAACCATAGCATGGAGAATGTGGTTGGCTCGAAACTCTAAGTTCTTTGAAGATAAATATACCTTGCCAATGAAATGTTCTATCCAAATTCTAAACATTCTCTCTACTTTTCCTCAATACAAGGAAATATGCATCTCAAAACACTCCCTTGAAGAAGATATAAATAAAGAATTACCATGGGATTTTTTTTATGGAGCCTCCCAAGGATCCCCCTAAAAAGTGGGGCCAAGGGAATTTTACATCTCGCTCCCACTCATAACGTTTATTTTAAGGTTGGACTAGGAATGACACAAATAACTTTTGTGAACTTATGGCTCTAAAACTAGTCTTAATGCTAGCTCAGAAAAATTGAGTTTCTCAAACCCAAATTTATGGAAACTCTCTACTTGTGATTCAATGGATGAAAGGAGAAGTCAATTTGCACAAATTCTCACTACAACCTATTTTTCATGACAGCATGCTTCTAAAATCAACCTTCTCTCACATTTATTTTACGCATGTTTGCAGGAATAGGAACTATGAAGCAGATAGGTTATCTAAGGATGGAGTTGCGCTGGAGAATGGGATTCGGAAGATCACCAATAGCACACTTACACACTCTTTTGAATATCTTCATGCTCTTTGGTTCTAAGTTTATTCTTCTTACTTTAAAGATCTATGATCAGCGTCTCCCCGTGGAAACATTCATTAAGTACCTTCAAGAATACTAGTTGAACTTTTCCAATTTATAAAGAAGACTATTTCTCTGAAACTTTTGGACGAGAACTATATACGATGTCTCACTAGTATAAGCATTAGTCTAGGATTTATTTTTCAAGAGAATTTTGGATTTCCAAATACAATTATTTGACTAAAGCTACAAGACTTTAAAGATATACTTGAATGCTACTCAACATCTACCATTGTAATTTTAGTTTCATAAATAAAAAATTGCTAAATATTTTTTCCAAAAAATATAATCGTACTAAAATTGAATTAACAATTTAAAAATATCAAAATTTTTCATCAATGTTGAGGCTTTTCTGATTATAGAGAATGAATTGTCGTACGTTTCAAATCGAAGATCGATCCACCTTAGGGACAAGAATCACGGATTATAATTGGGGAACAAGCGTAATATATAAATACTAAGGGGGAAGGATCAGATTCAATGTCTTGAAGATGGATCCTATCTGAATCACAGCATTCGACCATACTATCTGTCAGTTTTTATATTTTATTGATAATCAAATCTCATTGATCATATTATTTTCCTGTACAGAAGGGAAACTCTGGATGAAATTCGTGATCTTGAAAAGCTCCAGGTTAAAATTAAAAAGGGAGTTGTTGACTTAGATTTTCTAAAAAACTGCAAGAATAGGAACATTCTACCAAAATTTGCACAGATTGAACACGAGACTAAAAACAAATGGAATAAATCCACCTTCTTTAATCTTGGACTATCCATAACTTGAGGAAAAATTAAAATAAATTACTAAACCTTTTATTCTTAGATAAGGGAAGAGAAATTTAAAATTAAATTAAAACCTAAAAACAAAATAAAATTTTGAATTAACTTAAATTAAATTAATTAAATTAGAGTTCTCTCTAGTGGACCCTTAGGATTTCCTCCTTCCCCTTAGTATTTATATTACGCTTCTCTCTTCAATTATAATTGATCCATGTGGATATCGGTGTACACCCACCTATTCCAATGGCTCCAAAGCAGTTTTAAATTTGGTAATTTACTATTTTTAGCGAGTTTTGGTGCGGAACTGAGCGTTTGAGACCCTAAACAACATTTTTGGGAAAGCGGGGAGAAACATGGAACAAAATTCCATGTTGCTCACACAAAATTTTTATTCCACAGGATATATCTTTCCTAACGGTGTGCTCCAGGCCCTGGCTGAGATCATATGCAAAGTTAAGCCCTTATTGGGAGTTGAAGTATCAACTACACCCATCGAGGCCCGTAAACATTTTGTATTTTCATCTTCCGGGGTTGGGTTTTGGATTTTCCTTATGTTAAAAGGCCCTTAGAGCCTCATTGTAAAATATCTTCTTATGAATGTGAGTAGCCATCACATCACTTCTGAGAGAGATAAAGTACCCACCATTCTAGCGAGTCTTTCTCTGTATTTTTGGAGTCTGTACATTATTTCATTAATAGAAATGGAGTATTACTATATACGTGACTCTTGTTGTATTTCCAATATATCTATGTTATATTGTTGTCTCTCTTACAATATCACAAAGATATTTATGTTTTATATCCGCTCTCATTTTGTGCGAAAATAAAACTGGATCCAATAATCCGGGCTTCAATCGAAGATGGATCGGATGGATGAACATTGACAATTCATTAGCAATTACATTGATTTTTTGAACGCCGTTGAAAATTCTCTGCAGAAATCTCATTGATCATATTATTTTCCTATATGGAAGGGAAACTTTGGACGAAATTCGTGATCTTGAAAAACTTCGGGTTAAAATTAAAAAGAGAGTTGTTGACTTAGATTTTCTAAAAAAATGTAGGAATAGGAACATTCTACCAAAATTTGCATAGATTGAACACAAGACTAAAAACAAATGGAATAAATCTGCCTTCTTTAAGCTCATACTATACATAACCAGAGGCGAAATTAAAAGAAATTACTAAACCTTTTATTTAAATGGGATGAAAATTTAAAAATTAAATTAAAACCTAAAACAAACTAAATTTAATTAACTTAAAATTAAATTAATTAAGTGGGGTTTCTCTCTAGCCGGTATAGGGTTCTCCTTCCCCTTAGTATTTATATTACGCTTCACTCTTCAATTATAATCTAGGCTTCTTGTCCTAAAGATGGATCATGATATGGATCCAAAACATTGACAAACAATCATTAATAATGTGTAGTTTTCTAAACGTTACAGTGAAAATCCTCACCATCTGAGAAATCATTGATCGGATTATTTTCCTGTACGGAAGGAAAACTCTGGATGAAATTCTTGATCTTGAAAATCTCAGGATTAAAATTAAGAAGAGACTTGTTGACTTAGATTTTCTGAAAAACTGCAGGAATAGGAACATTCTACCAAGGTGCATAGATTGAACACAGACTAAAAATGGAATAAATTTGTCTTCTTTAAGCAGTCCATAAAGCCGACAAAATTAAAATAAAATTACTAAACCTTTTATTTAAATGAGAGAAAATTTAAAAATTAAATTCAAAACCCTGAAAACAAATTTTTGAATTAACTTAAATTAAATTAGGGTTCTCTCTAGTCTACCTTTAGACTTTCCTCCTTCCCCTTAATATTTATATTATGCTTCGCTCTTCAATTATAATCCAAGATTCTTGTCATGAAGATGGATCCTGATCTGAATCTGAAATATCGACAATTCATTTGTAATACTCTTTGGTTTTTCTGAACATTAATGAAAATCCTCCTGCAATCTCATTATCAAAATATCAGAAATTATTTGAACATAATATATCAATCATTATTGAACTAAATACTGTTTAAAAATGTTAAATTATATTTTATTTAAATATTTTTTTTTTTTTTTTTTTTTTTTTTTTTTTTTTTATAATTATATTAACATTAAAAATATTTAAATTATCCCCCGGATGAGATGCCATCGATGGGACCTGGCCGGAAGGAGGATGGAGAGGGGATGGCCAGTGAGACGCGGAGCCATGTGCCCATTTCATTCTTCTTGTGTGCGTCCAGGGGTTTTAATGCCCTACCTTAAGTGCAGGAAACGTGCGCCTCCCTCCTCTCAAGAGCTCTTTGTATTACATCATGCAGCGATCTCTTGGCATTTACATTCTGATTGGTCTCTTCCGATTTTCTGCGTTTTTTCCTATGGTATCCTAGGTAATTTTTGTCATTTCACTTGTCTGCCAGTCCACAGCCAGAAATAGGAGTCCATTCATCTCTCATGCTTCGCCCATTGCTCTCTGCGTCCCTCATGAGGAGCTCTCCATGGCACCCAGCCCCGGCAAATCTACCTAAGCCCTCACGGTCCTGGTCTCCAACTGGGACAATTGGAATATGGTGGACACCCATTCCTGCACAACTTTGTTAAGTAGCGTCCAAACATTCCGGCTCCCCTCGCCTTCACCAGCACCAATATCCCGGTCGACCTTAGCGTAGGGCGTCCACCTCCTTGCAGGAGCATTATGTCATTCTCGGGAGTAGTTTTTGAGTTCGCGAGAGGGGTGTGACCTTAAATTCAGCGTCCAGTGGATGGAGGATGCCTACCCATTTCTCCTCGACTCTAGCCAATCCCTCGATGCTTTGAGCATTCCAGGTGCTTCTCAGGACACCTATAGCGATCACAGAGCAATGACCAAACCACACCTCATTGCCGAGACGCTGGAGAGCTCGAAAGGGCCGGAAGGCCACCTAGAACCATGACACCTCTGGGCGACTTGTGCAATCAAGGGCCAGCCGGAGGCGACAATGCGAGGGCTCGGCAATGGCAGCGGCTGACAAGGGGAAGCAGCCTCAGGAGGTGCCGGAAACTGACTGACAACTTCGCGCCATGGACATACCAATGGACCCGGTGGGACACACATGTTGAGGAACCATGGAGTTGGCACTCCTTGGTATGTTCCGGACTACTTGTGTTTGTCCCTTTAATTCTGGTGGTTCCCATGGTAGTTAAATTTCTAGTTATCTTTAGCATTGTCAGGAAGAGTTTATACTCCTTTTTGGTTATCTATGGTTGGCTGGACTGGTTTCCTCTGGGCGATTCGGTATTTTAACTTTAACTGCAATACATGTATTTTGGAACCTTTTGGTTAAAGGGACTCTTATAGTAGCCTGATGCCTTACAAAAAAAATATTTAAATTATTTGTCATACCCATCAACTAATTATAGTGAAAAAATAAGTTTTAAAAATATAAAATTATTTGAATATAATATATCCAATCATATTAAATCAAATACATCAACTACTCATATTAATTATATCCAAATTAAAAGAAATATTTAAATTATTTAAAATTAAAAATATTTAAATTATTTATTCATAACATATCATCTCATTAGAATTGACAAATAAGATTTTAAAACATCAAAATTATATTGTATCCATATAAAAAAATACTTAAATTATTTATTCGTAACATATTAATTAAACATAATTGAAACAAATAAAATTCAAAGATACTAAAATTATAATAATTATATCCCAACATTTAAGATATTTAAATTATTTCCATGCAACATATCGATTAATTTATTTATTTTCACATTAAAAAATTAAAAGATCTAGTAATCTTATAAATGATAACAAAATTAGAGTGGTAGATACCAATTCTATTTTTAATATATCCCAACATTTAAGATATTTAAATTATTTCCATGCAACATATCGATCAATTTATTTATTTTCACATTAAAAAATTAAAAGATCTAGTAATCTTATAAATGATAACAAAATTAGAGTGGTAGATACCAATTCTATTTTTAATCGTTTAAAAAAAACACAATTTTTAACAAAACTATTATCTTTGCTTAATAGCACATTTTTTAGTTGTTATATTCATTTAGAGTGTTTAAGCTTTAGAAAATTACAATAAGAACAATTATACATGGCAGTTTGAAAAATATCATATTCAACGAGTTCAATCTTCTACGATCTCATATACAGTGAAGAAATTAAAACCAAGATTCATGGAAATGAGTAGTAATGTGTTTTTGTTGGGATTCAATGATTTCTTAGGTTCCTTTATGCAGTATCATTCATTCCTTAGATAACTTGTCAACTTCAAAACTTTGTTCCATATACACATGGACAAAAGAAATTTGAGAGAAAGTATATTGTAGATTCTTTATGTGTTAATATAAAGGTTGTAGAAGGTAATTTTGCAAGACATAGTCCCCTTTCATCCATTAAATTACTAAGGGAGAGTTGTCCATGATTTGAATATGTGACACTTCATGTTCGAGAGCAAAGGATAAATACCATCTTGAGAGCTAAGAGTTAACTGAAATTGTTTGTGGCTTGGCCAATCCCAGTGTTGAAAGAGATAATGATTTTTGAAGAGGAATATGACCCCTCCCCTTGATAGATTTCCTTGAGAGGCTCCATAAAAAAAATCCCAGGAGAATGCTTCATTTATCACCCATAATGATACTTGCACATGAATTCTAGGGGTAGAAGAGAATTGTGGAAAAACACAGAGAACATTGAGGCTTTGGATAGCACACTCCAAGGGAAAAGTGTTATTTCCCTCAAAAAGCTTGGCATTTCTAGCTAGCCAAGTTCCCTAAGATAGAGTGAGAGGAAGGGCTTTGAATGATTTATTGGCCCTATTCTAACATATATTTTTTAAATATTCTTCTATGGAGACTCCTTGTCATAGGTTTTGGAGTCCATTTATCCCTTCAAATTCCTTCCAAACTTGCTTTGATAATGGGCAAGAGAAGATAAGATGGGAATTTGTTTCTATGTTAGCTTCACATAGGCAACATCTACCAAGACCTTCCAAATATATTTTTTGTAAAATATCCCAAGGGAGGGCCTTATTATTAAGGAGAAGCCACATGAATTTTTTTCTATTTACTTGGAATTTAAGTTTCCAAATGGATTTCCACCCCCGAATTGATGGTTGATCTATGCCTTCCAAGGCCAAGGCTTTGTAAACAAATATTAGCCTCATATTCCCCTATAGGATTCAAGGACCAAATGAGCTTGTGTTCATCATCATTTAGGATGATGTTATACTTCCTCGAGTAAAGAATGTAAGATTTCCAAAAGCCTCGTTGAGTCCCAAGTCTCTCCAAGAGAATAAATGTTGATGGTGATTGTTTACTATCGAGCCCCTAACAATATCGTTCAGAGTATAGTAACCTTGGGCTCTAAAGTTTTATAGATGAGAGAAAGTGACTTCATATTTTCCTCCTTGCTCCAAATCCAAGGGTCTAGCCGGATTTGGACCTTGTCTCCTTTTCCAACTCTCTAGATCAACCAATTCCCAATAAGTGGAAATGTTGAGACAATGGTTTTCCAAATGATGGAGGAGTTCAAAACTTATTTATTTGGGATTCAAATCCAATCCTCTAATGAGATTGTAGCAAAGTATTCATCGTTCATGGTCAAAGCCTAGAGTCCTTGTCCCTGCAAGAGTCTGCAAACATTTTTCAATACAAGGGATTTTAATAAAAGAAATGGGTTTTTAATCCCTCAGCGACCTTGGAATTTCAAGATAGCGATATTTTTCCAAGACACTAGCACCATACCTTAGTTTTTCCCATCCATGACCAAATGAAATGATAGCATATTTGCCTTATAAACTTAATGATTCCTTTTGGGATCCAAGCAAGAGACATCTAGTAGATTGGGATGGCCTCGAGGATGGATTTAACCAAGACTATGCATCCACCACGGGAGAGCCACATATTACACCAAGTGTTCAATTTTTTTTCTCTATCTTAACAATGAGCCACTTCCAATCAGCTTTGAGGTATAGATTTGACTTTAGATAAAAACCAAGATATTTGAAAAAAATGTTGAATATTGTTAGGTGTGATAGGTGTGTTTCTTCGTAACCTCTGTGAGACCCCGGGAGGTAATCATAGATTTTGAAGAGTTTACCATCATGCTCGTGATTGCACAAAAGAGATCTATGATCTCTTTGAGCTTGTCCACCATTTAGATCCATCACAGAAAATGAGAATATCATCAACAAACAATAAGTGAGAAACAAAGTGTGAATTTCGGATCAAAATACCTTTGAAGGAACCATTTGATGGTGTTGCTTTGATTGCTCTACTTAATCCTTCTGCAAATAGGAGGCAGAGTGGAGATAGTGTGCACCCCTATGAAATTTATCTTTCAGGGTTAAAGAAGGGGGAGGTTGCTATGTTAATTAACAATGCAAATGAGAGTCAAGACCAAGCTTAAACAACTCATTACCCAAGCCACAAAGAACACTAAATCCCAAATGGATGAAAATGAGGCAAAGGAAGAGAAAACTAACTCTATCAAGGGCCTTTGAAAGATCTACTTTAACAATTATGGATTCAAATTTTTAGTATTAATGAAGTGAGGGCCTTCTTGGGCTACCAGAACAACGTCATGTATTTTCCTACCTTCTAGGAAGCCAAACCTTCATTATGAGACAGAATATCTTTCAATATTCGAGAGATTATTTTTTATATGATTTTGTAGATAGTAAACAAAGTGAGATAGGTCTAAAGGTTTCAAATCAAGTTGGGTTGTCGATATTTGGAATGAGGGATATGAAGGTGGATTTAAAGGCTCTGAGAGTCTTACCAAATGTTCTAGAGTTCTCCACTACCTTCCTAAGATCATTTCCAATTAATTCAAAACAATTGAGAAATAATTTGATGGGGAGTCCATCTAGATGAAGGATCTTATCCCCTTGAAAGATTTGAAGATTTCTTATCTATGGTGACACAATTGTATTCTTTAAACATAGTTTGAAAATATATGACTCCATCTTCATCTATAACAAGGAATTTCTTGGTCCAAGTCTCGTCTTCTTTGACAATTTTCCAAACATAATTAATGTTTTTCCTGTTGTTGGAAAAACAATGGAAGAATTTGGTGTTATCATCTCTAGCCTTAAGCTAGATTGCCCTACTCTTTATAAGATGTTATTTTTCTTTGTCTAAAAGGATATTCCTTATTTTAAATTATATTTGATTGAACTCATCCTTCTGGGTGTCTAATAAAGAACCAAATCCTTTTGATGAGAACCTAGAGACTAGTGTTTCTTCCACTTCTCGAAGAACTATGTCACCCTTTTCCCTTTTCTCTCTAAACCATTGGATCAAAGAGTGTTTGACCTTTTTCAAATTTTGTAAGAATTGGATGGATGCTAATTCACTGAGAGAATTATGGAATGGGGTCAAATATCCCTTTAATAATTGAATGAAATCCTCTTCTTTGAGTCATTCAAGTGTAGCACACCTGACCCCTAAGTGCCCTTTCTAGAGATGGGGAATCAAAAAATTTCTTACTCAAATCATCTTGAATCATCTCTCTAAAATGATCCCTCCTCTTCTACTCTCCCATAGATTTCTAATGATTGTTACCATGCTCTAATCTAACCTCTGGTTTACAATTTATGGCTTACGGAAGTCCTTCGGGCATTCATTGGTTGAGGGCCACGTGGTGCCCACGTGGACCCATCTCGTTCATACCATTTCCAGGTTCCTACTTCCCGCAAGGATGGTCCATCCACCATCCAAACCAACGGTGAGACTTAATCCTCATCTAACACATAGCTAGAGGAGAATTCAGCATTCAGTGCTTCAGCACTGAACATCCCTTTTCTTTCCTACACGCATCTCCTCTGGAGTACTAAGTTTCTGAAGGATCCTGAAATATCGCCACGTGGCTCCGGCCTTTGGGCCCTTCAACTTACTCATGACACTACATCCCAAACCCTAGGAGTCCTGAAGTCCCAGACTCCCAAAGGTTCCACCCTCACACAAGATGACATACTAGATGCAACAATAAATATAGGTGGGTCCCGGATACTCCTCCCGCCACATGGACCAAACAGGTAATTGTCAGAGATGACACGCGACAAAGCAGAGAGGACATGTGGTCTCTATAGTGGGTGACACGTGTCACATATTAATGGGAATGTAGGGTCGGTGAAACATCCAGATCTAGGTGACATGTGGCATGTCAAACGTGGGTCCACATCACCCTAGATGATGTATGCATACCACGTCACCCCAGGCTGATCGCCTTCCAAGTCCTTCGATCTTATAGTCACAATATGCCCACGTAGCCCCTAGATCTAAGGTCTATGTTACTTCATAACTTTTGCATTCGGGGGATTCGTAGTGTGACTCCCTCCTTTCTCCCAGAGTGGTCAACGTCGAGATGACCTTGGAATAAATCCAACGGTCAGGGAAGATCCTGAAGGATCCATAGATCTATGGTTCTCATTTCTTCGTAGCTACAGCCTTCGGCAATTTCATATTCATGGCCACTCCACTCTCCCGAAGTAGGACTTCGTCAAAGTATCGTACGTGGCTCCCTCCTCTAGAGGATTGAAAATTTAAGAGGGGTTCTTAACGAATTCCCCAGATCCAAAGCTCTCATCACTTCATGAATTCGGTGTTCAGGGATTTTGATGTTATACCATCCCCATTCACATGGAGTGGTACTTTTCCAAAGTTACCTCGGAGTGGATCCAACAGTCGAGGGGGCTCTCAAATACTCTCAGATCAGTGGTTCATGTTACTTCGTGATAACTAAATGGATTAAGGTTTAATGGTGGGGCAAGTCTAGTTGTCCCAGATAAGGAAACTGCTAGGCGTTGGTTGACCTTGTGGGTAACCATAACTATCAGTTTCCTTTGGCTAATTTATAAATGGTAGGGTTGAAACACTCTGGAGCTCTGAATTCCTGAAGTTCCAAAGACAAAAGGCTTAACTTCTTTTGGGCCCAATGTACGATTCCCAGACCGTATTCATATGGGTCCTTTGAAAACTCTTGTGGTATATACGCTAATTCCTCTATTTGTGAATGGGTTAAGGACATGGGCATGATCCCTCAGTCATATGGTGAAGAGTCTAAAGGAGGTTCCCTCCTTCCATAGGTTTTGAACTTAGTATTCCCTTGAAGGTAGATACTAGAGGTCGACAGGACTTAAACATTCTAATGAATCATACCCAGACCCTATAAATACTAAAATGAGGCAAGCATATGACCATTCAAAAGCACGGGTTCACAAAGAGATAATACATATTTCTAACTTAACCATTCAACACATAACTCAGTCGTAGACATATAAATATATTCAATCACCATTTCCATTTCAATACACAGAGTATGAAGATACTTATCAAAAAACTAGAGTTCATGAAGTGACTATTGAAAGGGGTGAATGTTTCCACCCAACCATAGGCACAGCCACTCCTGATGGATTTACCGTTGGCCACCCCCAAGCTAGACCATGATGCTCTGAGAGAGACTCTTTCTTCTTGTTTAGCAACAATCAAGGATGAAGGTTACTCTCCTCCTCCCACAGGGATCCTGGCAGCGGGTTTTCTCTGTACCAAGCAAGCAGGTCTACCTGAGTACTTCCATAGTCACTCGTCAACCTCATTTATTGGCTTGTAATGAAAACCATGTCATTCTCTTATTATGCCCATAACGAGCTTATTTCCAAGTTCTTCCTTGAACCAGAGAGTTGCAAGCGCTCTTTTCTCTTATCCATATTGGTCTTTCGACTCTACTCTCTTCGCATATCTGCTTTCTCATGGTCAGGTCTAGAAGTCTTATAGATGGGTACTCTGCCCCATCTCCTCATTAACTCTTAAGGAGGATTCTTCTAGCTACCACTCTGACTGGTAATTCATTTATGGGTTAGAGGATTGTTTTGAGTCATTAAATCTAGTAAAGTATTGGTTTGGTAGGGGTCATCTCAACCATTTATGATTCCCCTCACCATATCTCTCATAGAATAATTGGTCTATATTGGAAAACCCCTCTTTCAGCAGTTATGCAACACTTATCCATTTTCAATTAATAACAGAAAATACATACATTGAAATTTTATACAAAGGTTCATTAAATCAAACATTCACACATATCTAGTATGCCATAGTCTCTTCGTCAATTATAGTTATATTTACAAACTAGAGGAAACAGGGGTATTACAATCCCCTCCCCCTTAAAGGAATATCGTCATCGATGTTCTATCTGTCGATGTGCTATGTATGTACAGAAGTAAACAAAAATGAATATGCATGTTTCATGGCATCCTCCATTTCCCATGTAGCCTCATATGGGACAAAGTGTTTCCACTGCACCTTGACATGTGCAATGGTTTTGATCTTGAGTGGGTGTAATATTCCAGATATAAAAATTATGCAGAATAGAAATAAATAGCTAGAAATGGAAGATGAACAACAATATAATCATAACAACACCACAATAATACCAAAATGATACCAAAGGAACACCAGTAAGAGCACTTTGATTAGTGAGATAAATTTTCACTTGCCTCTTCGAGGGGGAAACCTCCAACAGAGCAGAGCTCTATTACAATAATATCCAAGACAAAATTTAGCATACCCTC
>SNQJ01S0173855.1:18592-38886 GCA_010110895.2 Picea sitchensis | reverse complement strand
CTATTGCTTGTACGGCCATCTGAGGTTTATGCCAGATCGGCCATCTATTGTATTGATCTTACATTGCTCATAATAAAAAGGTCAGATCTTTGCGTGTGCTTCTACATCTTGAATATATTGTGATCTCCATGTGTTGATGAATCTTGTATGCACTTAAATACTCAATAAAGTAGTATTAGTTAGTGATTCCAAGAAAGAATTTGGCTTGGGATCATTACAGTCAGGGCCTTGCATGCTAAGACCGGTGATCTGATTGATCAAAGTCAGATCCACTGTAATGCGATGGTTCAACCATAAATATCCTTCGTGGTAGCAGGAAAGCAACAATTTGGCACAAGCGTTCACTTCTTGATGCCTCCTGAAGTGAGGAATCTTCATAACATTAAGTAGTGTGGACTACGTGAGGTTATGGGTCCAAGGCTAGGGGATAATATTTGAATTCTTTCCTTTCGTCCTGGTCAAATATTTATGCAGGGCGAGCATACTGTAATATTTATGATCTCTAAGGTTGAAGTCACTAAAATTCAGCACTGCTATCTTATCTTGGTCTGTACGAACTATGCGTATCCCTTTTGGGAGGTACGCAATGATCAAGGCATAGTCAAAATCTCTAGGCACGTTATCTCTATTCACTATGCCGCTCAGAGGAGGTATATACGCAGGTAAGATGCTTGGAATTGACTTAGCATTCGTGAGGTCGTCTCTATGCTTCGTTCTCATCTCTGTTGTGATTCTAGAAGTTCCTGCTCCGTGAGCAGTCGATGGAGAAGCTTGGAATCCTCCTGTCAATGATGCTTGCACACCTGCAGACATCCTTCTTTCCGACATGAGTTTATCAGTCCTGATATCAACAAGTACTTCCTTCGCAGATTCTTCAAGTGCGCTAAGCTCCTCGGACATACACGCTCGGGGTTAATAATATCGGGTTCACGAAGTAATGTAGACATGGAAATAATATGGAGAGTAAGGGAATAATGATCACTGGACAATCTTAACCAAGGTTGCAATCTCAAATTCTTGATTTGGCAAAAGTGTTCTTCATGCATGGTGCGACGAGATAAATAGGAAACTTAGCAACAGATTGCTTGCAATGGATATGAGGCTTCATTGACTCTTTTTATGTCTGTTATAGCATGGTCCAACAGTCAGGTGGCGAGCCATAAATGTTTTTTCAGCCGTTCGGAGCATCAGTCGAACGAATATATCATCCCCAATGGTTATATTGCTTCGCCACGACGAAGTGACCTATGTCATTGTTCTAATATCTCGACGAAGCTCAAATTCTGCAAATTTTCCTTCTGCAAGGCTCCCTCTGGAACCTTCTGTAATTTTTCAATCTTAACCCTCTTCTTACTTAGCTTCCTATCCTTCTTTCCAGTGAGATTTGTCTCAGTATTCTTCTTTCCATTCTAATTCTTATCTTCTTTAGACATAGTTACTACACGCTTTTGAGAATCTTCCAGGGTTAACATCTCTTCTGCCTTGGGAGTAAGTACTTTAGTCTTCTGAGGGTATTCTAGTGGTCTTGCAGCTTCGACATCAGAGTCTCTAGGGTCAAATAGCTTTGATCCATTCTCTTGTTCTTTAATCAATTGAGCGATCTTTCTGGTCATGAAATCTTGTAACTCTTGTTCTGAGGCTTCTTTTTATTCTTTTCATCTGGATTGATCTCTTTCAATCCAAGGTTTCCCTAGTAACATGGTAAACGGGGCGCTGTCTTCAATACATTTGATAATATCAAAATCTTCCTTTGTCGAAGTTCCATTGACAGTTGTAGATATCTGAGCAAGCCTCCCACATAAACTTACCAGCTTCCCTATGAATAGTCCTATTCCTGCTAATGAAGGGATCATATAAGGCTTCCCTATAGATTCCCAAGTTCTTTTTGTCATAATATTCACTTGTGTCTCGTCATCAAGAACACAGTCAATGTCGAAGTCCCCTATTCTTTCTTTAATGCATTCTTTTTATTTTTAAATCTCTGATAATCTGACATGTCGGTGGTCAGTTAGGGTCTCTTTCATTTGTATCAATACTTTCTCTTATTCTTTCCAGGGTTCTGCCTTTTCTGGATCTACCTTAGGATTTTCTTGATCCAGATTCATTATTTCAAGTTTAGCGATCATTCTAGGGAAATACAACACTTCATGGTCCATAGCTTTACAACAAAGACAACTAGGTCTTCTTCCAGAGCATTTCTTAGCAATATGTCATGGTCTTCTGCAACTGTAACAGAGGGCTAATCCTCTCTTTCTTTTAAATGATCCGTAGCTCCCTTTATACTGCACACTAGGATCATAGGAGTTAACCTGCAACAAATTATTTCTAGGATCCTGCATCCATTTGTTTGTCCAAACATTCTTTCTATGCATAGGTATAACATGTATTTCATTATTCTTATCATATCTACTTATATCAAATCTTCTTTCATCTATTAGTGCCCTATTTTTCAAGCTAGGACAAAATCTATCAAACATACCTAAATCTATACTCTAGAAACAAAAATTTTCTCTTATCTTACTTTTACAAAGCACAAAGCTTTCAGATCTAGAATTTTTTAACTATTCTTACCTATATCAGAGCATAGAGCTTAAATATCTCACCTCTTTTAATCAAAACTTCTCACTTTTAACTTTTCTTGGAGTACAAAGATTTCAGGTCCTACTTCCTTTCTACAGATTCGACCTCCTTTCTTCAGATCGGGGTTCTTTCTCTTAGATCTCGCCTTCCTTCTTTCAGATCTAACATTCTTTCTTTAGCACAAAGTTTTACAGATCAAGTAGAATACTGCGCACTAGGGCACAGATCTACGCACAAAGCTTTCACAATTTTAGGATGAATCTTTGCATAGAGCTTCCTCTTCGTCAATTCCTAGCAATCACAGTTTTAGGTCCCGACAATGAAACCATTTGTTGGCACAAGGGCAGACCCAGGGTTCAATGCTACAACAACGCACCAAAAAAACCCTAACTACCGACCCTTTCGGCAACACCTGCGAAGCAGATGAAGTCTCACCTGAGGTAGAGGTAGAGGTGGTTGCAGGACTCAAGTGTCTGCAACCTTAGCTGGGACATAGATTTGTGATTACTTACTTAATATAGCACTTAGCACCGCTGTTTCTTTAATATGTGATCAATAACCACTTCACTGGTACAACATAGCTTCCTAGCATTCACAATGAACTAGAGTATTCGAGCACTTATCATCAACAGATTATTCATATCTAACAGATCAAGCACTTAGAACACACACACACACACACACATATATTAGATCTAACATTCTACTCATCATTAGCACTGAGCATAAGCATATACACCAGATCTATCTAATCATCTCCAAGAACTTAGCAAATAATCACATCTATGCATCAGAACGAGGCACAAAGCAGACAACACAATGTTTACGTGGTTCACCCCCACCCTGGAGCTACGTCCACCAACTATTCTTCTTTATTATCGTCATCCAATTGATTACAAGCACAGAGCCTTAGAATCCTTACTACGCACATGACAAAAGATCTGCGCAGCTCGCTAGATCCTTCTTCCTTTCATTATAGCACACAACCTTCTATATCTTCACACAGGGACTTGCACTAAGCTCTGCAAATCTATACAGAATGCACAACACCTTTGATCACACAGATCCCACACTTGGGATTTAGCCTACATCACACAGATATATTATTTGACCCTTCTTACATTGCCTATCCTTCTATTTATACATACAAAAGCGGGCCTAAGCGTGGGTAAACCCACGAGCCGATATCCCTTTCCCATTACATATTACCAAAACTCAAAAGGGGCCCAAAAGTGGGTTGATATTCCCCAATCTCTGCTTCGTCTGGCGCTCCATCTTCAACAGGCTGTTGAAGTCCCCAAAATGGTCAAACATGACCAAGAAACTCCCAAAACTTGGTCAAGGGCCAACAAAGACCAATAACCACTGCAAATTGGAGAATCTACAACAAAAACACATGGAATCAAAGGAAAGAAAATTATGCAACAACTAGACACCAAGGATTAAGACCGGAAAGAATTTATTTTTGATGGATAGATCCTCATCAATGGAATGAATAAAGTGGGAACATAAGAAAATCATATTACATGGTTTCATCACATGTGAAACCTTTAATTGCAATGCTTTGAGGAAAAATATTTTTGGAGGAGGGTACTATGTTATGACCCAAGGGGAGAATACATAGGGCTAAATGTATATGATATGACCCTAAGGGGGGGCATATATGGGCCTAAATGTACATGTAATGAATAGATATTTGCAAGTGTGAATAGGTATATATTGAGATCATCTATTCATTATTGTAGGGATGGGAATGGGGATGTATGAATGTATTTGGTTATGTGAAGGAGGTTCTCCTATTGTTTAAGGAGTTATTGTGTAACTTATCTATCTTGGAGTTGTGCTCCACACTTACATTATGTACATGGTGTGTACTTCTATTTTGTTATGACAATTTAAACATTTGGATCATTACACCACTTGAGCCATTATGCTTGTTTATCATATGCAAAGCAATGAAGATATCCTTCTAGACATTTACTCACAATCTCAGTTTTCCCATTGGATTGAGGATGGTAAGGTGAGCTATAAGTCAACTGAGTACCCAAACAAGAAAAAAATTTAGTCAAAAAAATTCTAGTGAAAATTAGATCTCCATCACTTACAATAATCTTGGGGACTCCATTTAGATTTTGAACTATTTCCATGAATGTTTCCATTATTGTACTTTCTTTAAAAGGATGAGAAAGAGAGAAAAATGGGCATACTTTGTCAATCGTTCCACTACTACCATGATGACAATATTTCCTTCAGATTTGGGTAAAATTGTAATAAAATACATTGAAACTTCTTCCCAACATTGAATTGGTATATCTAATGGTTTTAGGAGACCCGATGTCTTGATTCTCTCTCCCTTATTCCATTGGAAAACCACACATTTAGACACAAACTTTTGAACATTAGTTTTAAGACCTTCCTAGAAAAAATACTTCTTGATCCTTGATCCAGATTTATAAATGGAACAAAATGAAATAATATTCATAGAAAATAAATACACAGAGATACAATAAAATTTGACTTCTATTAATAAAGAGAACCTGCTATAACTGTAAAAATGCAAACTGAAACAAACTTGCTCGAATGGTGGAAAATTATCTTTAAGAAGAGATGTGATGACTATACTCATTCACAAGAAGAAGAGTACAATGAGGCTCCAAATACCTTTTTAACATAAAAAATAAATGAGAAAACAATAAACATCCAAAACCCCAACCCCAGGAGATAAAATGCCAAAGGGTTTGTGGGCCCCGATGGGGGTAGTTGATATGTCAACTTCCCGAGGACATAAATTTTACATATGATCTTTGTTTGGGGTGTTTGATACACCATTGGAAAGGTATAGTCGAGGAGAAAATGTTCCATTCATCATATTATCTAACTCTAGTTACATTATAGGTGTTATCGAGCCCAAAAAATGTTGTTTAGGGCCTCAAAACGGCCCCGAAAGTTTGGGACCCGAAAAACTGTAAAAATATTACCAAAATGGAAATTGTTCTTTGAGCCAGTGGAATAGGTCGGTGGCCACCGATATCCACCTAGATCATTCTTTCCCCCTTAAGAATAAATGGTATCCATTTTTTTAACCACCCCCATAAGATGGGGAAACGTTTGTTGAACTTGGCCCTAGGTGAGCCACTTGCCCTGGTGCAAGAGATAACCTGCTTTGACAACCTGATAAAGCAAAATCCTCTATTTGTGAGGACCCTTAATCTGAGTGTCCTTGATTTGATCAATGTATACATGTTCCATTTAGTCAGGTTTGAGCTATGTCGATGTCAGTTTTTCTACGACCTTTGATGTGTCCAATAATGGTGGGAAGTATGGTCAAAGGAGGTCCACATTGAACACTGGGTACATGCCAAGGAAGGGGAGAATACTTAGCTCAAAATAATTGTCACCCACATCCTTGGTGATGGTGTAAGGTCCATATAAAATTGGACGAAGCTTCTAATGGGGTCATGTAAGGCCCTCTTTCTGCAAATGCAACCAGACCTTGTCTCCCACCTAAAACTTGTACGATACCCGAGGTTGATCATGGAATTGTTTGTACTTAGCATTAGATTTCTGTAAAATATCATGGACATATTTCCAGATGTGTTGAATATGTTCATTAAACTTGGTGTCTTTGTTGGCCTCAAATTGAGCATGGTATCATTCTTCATATGTGGATGCAAGGGGAAACATGACATCAATGGGAACCAATGGTGGAAATCCCAACCCCACCTGAAATGGATTGTGTCCACTCGAGCTATGGAGGGATCTATTGTAGTTGTGTTGAAAATAGGGGACACTATCATCCCATGTGCACAAGTGTTTGGATTTGTACATGCGCAATATATGCATGATCATTCGGTTGACAATCTCCATCTGGACATCTATTTGGGGGTGGAAGGAGGTGGATTTGGTGAGATTGGTTTCCAACAGTGACCAAAGGATGGACCATAATGTTCTTACAAACATGTTGTCCCAATTTGATATGATGCTTTGTGGTATCCCAAAGTGTACCCACACCTATTTGAAGAAGAGCTTGGCGGTGGCCTCCACTGTGATATTCTTCTTGCAGGATGTTAGGATGGCCATCTTAGAAAACCGATCAACCACCAAAAAAACATTATCATTTCCCTTATTGGTTGAAGGAATGCTCAACATGTAGTTCATCGAGATGGATTCCCATGGTCTCTCGAGAGTAGGCAGAGGGGTGTAAAGGCTTTGCTTCTTAGTGGTTGGTTTGGAAATGAAACAGGTAGTGAAGGACCTGATATACTTGTTGGCATATTGGTGCAAGAAGATATGATGACATGAAAAGCTACACCGTAGTTCAATAATGTACCACCACCATTCAACCCCGTGCAGCCGCAGTACAACAATGCACAACCACAGTATAACCCTATGCAGTATAACTAGGTACCCCAATAAAATGCACCGCAAGGAGACATAGGTGGATTCATAGGTGGAGGATGAGGTAGAGGAGGATTTAGACGAGGTAGAGGTCTAGTAGTATGCCACAAATTCCAACAACTAGGCCATTATGCAACGGATTTTCCACTTCCACCTGTGACATGTATGTATTGTCGTGCAACAAACCATGAAATAGAATACTTCCCAACACTTTGGGGAAAGATTTAGGAGAAAAAGAACCAGAACAACCAAAATGTCCATTGGATTTCTGGAGAATCCATGGATGATGGGAAAATGATAAATATAGTTACTCTAGTAGGATCCAAGACTGGAGCTGATGCAGCAAAACAAGATCCAACTCAACACCAATGGGTAAAGAAGAATATTGAGCCACGGAAACAGTTTGATGAGTGGAAATAAAAGGAAACATTTAAGGAGGCCAAACAAGAGATTATCAAGGCGAACATTGTGTCTACATCAATTGTCCAACAAACTCAGGACCGACCAATGTACAAGATGCCATATTCAATGGATCACACCAGTAAAGGACAACCTTTAGAGAAATTAAGTACCATAAAGACTTTTATGCAATCATATGTTAAGTTATTAAATGATCCATCATTCATTAAGGTATTACAGAATCTGCTTGAAAGATGCAACACAGAGGTAGAAGGGAAGTTAGAGAAGAAAACCATCAATCATCTCCATACAAGAAGAAGAACAAGTAGGGAATTCAAGCTAAATGCCAACATTGGGGATTTAAACATGGGAGATATCATACTTGATTTAGGCTCTAAAGTAAATGTCTTACCTAAGAAGACATGGAAGTGTATGGGGGAACCCACGTTAGGCTATTCACTTGTCTAGTTGAAACTAGAAAATCAGCACAAAGTGTTACCAATTGGAAGACTTAAATGTGTGACAATAGAATTGGATGGAATTTGCACTGTGGAATATTTCAAAGTAATAGAGAGAGTATATGGAACAACACCTTACATAGTGTTACTTGGATTGGATTGGGAATTTTATAACCAGGTTGTGATCAACCTGAAGACAAGAAAAATGACTTTTGAATCAGTCGAATATAGAGTTATTTCACCATTGGATCCTTCAAAAGGAGAAAGGTTTGTAGAAGTGACCTTTTTGGATTTGGAAGAAACAAATCAGTTATACAGAACCACTATGTGAGAAAAATATTATGTCAACCCAACTACAGATGGGGTACTCAGCTAGAGAATCATTACATTGTGTGCTTCGGACTCAGACACATGTCTGGATAATTGGTAGCAGCAACTACATGAAGTCTCCACAAGGAGGTGCACAAGAATAAACTACGCAGTAAGGTGGGTTGGTACAAAGATAAGGGAACCTCCCAGTTTTCATGGGTTGAACGACTTAGAGGAATTCTTGGAAAAGTATGAGGTGGAAGTTTGGGAAAATTAGAGGTTGTTATCCCTAGATATTGCACTCAAGGTAACACCTGCAAGATGGTTGGGTGCACACACAGAAACAATTTAAGACTGGTATCAATGTAAATGGCTAGTGCGCATTCGATTTGGTGCAGAACAGGGGAGCAATACAATGCAGAAGTACAATGGGCAAGGAATACCAATTGAGCACCTAGAGAAATGCAGAACACAATGGACGATGACACCACCATAGGAATGGCATCATCACTTCATTCATACATTGGAAGGGATCCCAAGGAACTGGTGCATAGACCAGGAGATGCGTAGAGGCACTAAAGAATGGACCGTATTACAGAAATTTTTTGTGGTAACCTCCTCATTTGAGCATGAGAACCCAAACATTGATTCAGCTCTGAAGATGATACGAGGAGTGTTTTTTTTTTAACGAAACAAAGGTCAAAATTATAACAGAATATCAACAACAGAACATACATACATTCAAAGAGTTACTCACATGTTACATGTCGAAGAAGAAGCACTAGATGAAGATGATCCGTGCAACATTCAGATCACTGAGATTGAAGGAGAGAGGGAGGTGGAAGGTCCATCTCTGGAGTCAGAGGCATTTGTTGCACCAGTCAAATACAATAAAGTCAACATTGGGACAAAGTAAAATCCTAAAATGGAAAGCATTTGAGACTACTGGGATGAGCAAACACTAGAAAGGATAACAAAGTTACTACGCAAATACAGTGACCTGTTTCCAACAACCTTCACAGATATGAAAGGCATAGCAGGTGAGCTAGGTAAGATGAAGATACCCCTAAAACCATATGCTAGACCTATCAGAAAGATACCTTCCAAGCTGAATCTAGTGTATAAGAAGAAAGTGAAAGAAACAATTGACCGAATGTTGGAAGTTGGTATCATAGAACCAATGGAGGAATCTGAATGGATTAGTCCCATGGTAGTCCGAGAAAAGAAGTAAGGGGGGATAAGGATTTGTGTAGATTTTAGGAAACTCAATTATGCTTACTTACATTATCCTTTCCCTATCCCTTTTACAGATGAGGTCTTGGAGAATGTGGGAGGCCAGGAAGCATATTCATTCACAGATGGATTCTCGGGTTACCATCAGAACAAAATAGCTTCATAGGACAGGTATAAGATTACCTTTGCTATAGAATGGGGCTCCTACCAATATACAGTCATGCCCTTTGGATTGAAGAATGCACCAGATATATTTTCAAGGGTGGTCACAACTGCTTTTAAGGAGTTTATACATCAGATTTTAGAATTATATCTGGATGAATGGACTATCTCTAGTATTTTGAAATATCATTTGGAAGTCCTAAGACTAATGTTGGAAATATGAAGTCAATGTCAGATATCATTAAACATCAAGAAATTCATTTTTGGAACACCTTTTGGGATATTGTTGGGACATATAGTGTGCAAACAGGGTTTACTGGTTGACCCTTCTATTATTGTTGTCATTGTGAACTTACCACCACGAAATTCAATGCACCAGTTAAGAGCCACACTGGGACATACGAGATACTACATGAAGTTTATAAAGGGGTATGCACATATTACTGCACCGATGAAAAAGTTGTTGAAGAAGGACACCATATTTTAGTGGAATGAGGATTGTCAGCGAGGATTGGATACTCTAAAGGATAATATGGTGGAATCACCTATATTAGTGTTTCCATATTGGGAAAATGCATTTCATGTGCATGTAGATGCATAAGAAATATCACTTGGAGCAATTATGGCACAACCGGGAGCAGGGGACTTAGATCATCCTATAGCCTTTGCAAGATGGAATTTATCATAATCTAAGCAGAATTACAACACCACAGAAAGAGAAGGCCTAGCCATGGTGTATGCACTTCATAAATTCAGACATTATTTAATGGGAAAGCATTTTAAAATGTTCACAAATCATTATTCCCTCAAGTATCTAGTCAACGATCTAGTGTTGGGGGGGAGGATTTGTAGATGGTTGTTATTATTCCAGGAATTTTATTTGGAAGCAATAGTCAAACCAGGGAAGTTGAATGCAAGACCTGATCACTTGTCAAGGGTAACGAATGGAGAATAACCTACTAACTTAGAATACAACTTCCCTGATGCACAGTTATTTTCAATACAAGTAGTTGACGAATACTTCATTGATGTCATTGAATTCTTAAGAACATCAGTTGTGCCACAGGATTTTAGTACTGCGCAAAAGAAAAATCTAGTAGTCATAGTTGCAGACTATCAACTCATTGTAGGTCATTTATAAAATATGGTCGTAGACATCATCTTGAGAAGGTCTGTATTGGAACATGAATGACCCATGGTTTTAGAAGTATCTCATGAAGGTATCGTTGGAGGACACTATGAAATAAAATCTATTGCGTAGAAGGTATAGCGTGCAGGTTTATGGTGCCCAACAATTCATAAAAATGCGAAGGAATATTGCCATAAATGTGATGTCTGTCAGAGGGTTGGAAAACCCCACAAGAGGGATGAGATGCCCCTAAGACCACAAGTAACTCTTCAGGTATTTAAAAAATGAGCAATAGATTTTTTCGGATATATTAATCCACCAGCAAGAAAGTCAACATCTGTATATATCGTTATTGCGAAAAAATACTTAACTAGATGGGAAGAAGAAGCACCAATCAAGGATTGTAGAATAGAGACAACAACACACTTCTTATTTGAGCAGGTGATCACAAGATTTGGATGTCCCAGGATTCTGATGCATGACCAAGTCACCCATTTTATTAATAGTACCATCAAGTCTATGACTGAGGAGTTTCAACTCTATCACCAGAAGAGTACACCATAACATCCTCAGGGAAATGGGAGAGTAGAATCTTTCAACAAGATTTTGGAGAATGATTTGACAAAGATCTGCAATGTTAATAGAGATGATTGGGATTTGAAAATACTAGTAGTACTATGTGCATACCGAACTACATGCAAGAAGTTGGTAGGATATACACCATTCAGATTAGTGTATGGATAGGAAGCAGTGGCGTCATTAGAATTTTTGGTACCTAGTCCGCGGGTAGCAACAATTACCAATATGGTATAATGAGGAGAAGTACAAGAGAGGTTAAGTCAACTGATGGAAATGGAAGAAGACGGTATTCTGACAGGATTTCACCAAGAGGTATAGAAAGCAAGGGACAAATCACGACATGACAGACACATAAAGAAGAAGAGATTTAAGGAGGGAGACCTAGTTCTCCTCTATGACAACAAGTTCTTGCAACACCCTGGTAAGTTCAAAATTCATTGGCTAGGGCCATATGAAGTAAATATTTTCACAAATGGAGGATCTATGCAACTAAAGAAATTGGGAGGAATAGAACTGAAAGGAATGGTGAATGGTAGTTGATTGAAACTGTATAAGGATAGTCGACCTACTAGCTCTCAATAGTCACAACGCAGTGAGGAAACCATGTATATAGTGTACTATAGTAGATATTAGGAAATAAAACTGATAAAAAGAAATAAAAGTAGAAAAAGAAGAAAAAGGAAGACAAATGTAAAAAAAGAAGAAAAATACAAAAAGAGGAGGAAGTTGGATAAATGAAAAAACATTGGGAAATGTTGTGCACAGTAGACAAAGAAATAAGTGTGGAAAGAAGTAACAGTTACCATGCATAGAATATGACTGAAAATAATAAAACACAGTGCACCAGAGGAAAAATCATAGTAAAAATGTGTGGCGCACCAAAAAGTTACAATGCGTTGGAAAACGGGCCAATGGTCGAAAAAGCAGAAACCGGTCATTGGGGTAAAAAGGCATGAACTGAGCATTTACAAAACTTACGGAAGCATGCCCAAGAATATTTAAAAAATTTATGGCCATCAAGAAGTGTCTCCGAGAATATTTAGGACATTTATGACACCCCGTATATAACTGAAACGCGGGCCAAAAAACACTCATTGTGAATTTACACGGGGTACCTAGTTATTGGTGTATCTGAGTTTGAAGCACATGATGTAATGCTTCTCCAGTTGAGTACCCCATCTATAGTTGGGTTGAAATAATATTTTTCTTGCATAGTGGTTCTATATAGTTGATTTATTTCTTCCAAATCCAAAAAGGTCGCCTCTACAAACCTTTCTCCTTCTGAAGGATCCAATGGTGCAATAATTCTATATTCGTCTGATTCAAAAGTGATTTTCCTTGTCTTCAAGTTAATCACAACCTGGTTATCAAATTCCCAATCCAATCCACGTAACACTATGTAAGGTGTTGTTCCATATACTATCTTTATTACTTCAAAATATTCCACAGTGCACACTCCATCCAAATCTATTGTCACACATTTAAGTCTTCCATTGGTAACACTTTGTGCTGATTTGCTAGTTTCAACTTGACAAGTGAATAGCCTAATATGGGTTCCCCCATACACTTCCATGTATTCTTAGGTAAGACGTTTACTTCATAGCCTAAATCAAGTATGACATATCCAATGTTGAAATCCCCAATGTTGGCATTTATCTTGAATTCCCTACTTGTTCTTCTTCTTGTATGGAGATGATTGGCGATTTTCTGCTCTAACTTACATTCTACCTATGTGTTGCACATTTCTAGTAGATTTTGTAAGACCTTAATGAATGATGGATCATTTAATAACTTAACATAGGATTGCAGAAAATTATTTATGGTACTTACTTTCTCTAAAGGTTGTCCTTTACTGGTGTGATCCATTGAAGATGGCATCTCGTACATTGGTGGGTTTTGAGTTTGTTGCACAACTGATGTAGACACAATGTTCTTCTTGATAATATCATGTCTATCCTTGTTGGTACAGGGGAAGACCCGGGGTTCAATGCTTAACAGCGCACAAACAAAACCCCGACTACCGGCCCTTTCAGCAACACCTGCGAAGCAGGCGAAGTCTCACCCGAGGTATAACCAAGGGGTGGTTACAGGACGCATGTGTCTGTAACCAAGGTGCAACACAGATCTGTGATACTAACACAACAGGTTTTTTTTTAATGCTTAGGAAGTGACATGCATTAGTTTATTCACCTTATTACTATCACAGAACACAATCTAAGATAGATCTAGCACAGTAACAACAAAGATTATGCACTTCAAACACTTAACACTTAGCACTGTGAATCAGATCTAGCATTTAACATAAGCAAAGAATTTAAGAAAAAAATAGATATTCATTACACATTCTAGTCTAATCACTAAGAAAAACATATCATAGATAACATTGCACAAAGAAAACCATAAGACACTAGATATACGTGGTTCACCCTAGTGTGGGGTTACGCCCACTAAACGCTTCACCTCTTTATTATTATTCTAAATCTTCCATTCATTCGCTCATGTGCACTAAGACATAGATTCAAGCTTCACACTGGAAAAGATATCTGCATAATGAGCACCAGATCCTCCTTCCAAAACTAGGTCAAATGCACGTAGCCAGATCATAGCAATTGCGCCCTCTACAAAATCATAGTCCCGCACATACAAGCCTTTGCACAAAGAAACTTGAACTACTTTCACTTAGCTCAAAAAATACAATTTCTGCCATACGTTCTTCTTTATTTATACTTTTACAAACCCTTACAATAAGGCCTAAACATGGGAAAACCCATGGGCCGATATCCCATAAACCCATTACAAAAACCCTAGATAACCCCTCACTAGGTCCACATATCCCGCAAATAATGGGTGAGATCTGTGATCTCAGCTCTGCCTAGGAGATCCTTCTTCAACTAGCATGTCGAAGTCCAAAAGTGGGTCAAATTTGACCAAGGTTCCCTCAAAACTTGGTCGAGGGCCAACAAGCCCCCAACACTCACATGTGACTCGTCCTGAGTCACTCAAGTCTAGACAATGCTTCTTTGAAGGCCTCGATATTAACTCGAGTTGCGTTGACTTGCTGCTTCACCTGAGCCTCCTTCTCAGCAAGCTCATAGATCGTCTGCTCTGTAACAGGCCCTTCCAGGCATTGTTCTACTGTTGCAATCACTTGATCCAATTGTGATCCCTACCCATCAATCTCTTCGAAGACCTTGCAGGCTTCATCATGCACAGGTTGTATCTTTTGCGTCACTTCCATTACCCTACCCTGGAGGGCAGTGATCTATTGTTGTACTATGCACTACTCCTGGGATCTCTTCATTCTTTGTACCATAGTGAGCAGCCTCATCTGCGCCTGCACAGAAAATGCATGTTGTTGCGCCTCTTGTAACTGCGCTTCCATCTTTCTTAGATATGGATCCTCGGTGAGGCATTCATATGTATGTATGCTTCTATCACTCAGTTGTTTTAATTCTGAGGTGAGGGATCTTATCCTTACTATTGTGTTCTTAGTGGTCTCCTCCCTCTGGTCACACACCTCATGTGGGGTGCTCGATACTGTTTGGGCCTCCAATTCTGTTATCCTAGCCTAAAATTGTTAGAGGGTCTCAGTGAGATTCACTATTTGAGCTTCGACCAACTCTTTCCCTTCTTGTTCCAAGCCTGGCATAGAGAGACATGATTTTCTTATGGCTTCTTTGAACATGGCTCGCTCTACGAGCAACTGCTCTCTTTACCTCTGTAGCTTGGATTTTTCCTCCTAGAGCTTCGCCTGAAGCTCTGCTTTCTCTCTTTCCTGGGATGCTACACTTTCTTATGCTGCTCGTAATTGTGCTAAGACTTCGTATTTCTCCCTTTTCAAGGCTTCTATATCCTTCTCCTTCTCTTCCTGCACTCTCTGGAAGTGGGCTTCTGTTGCATCCGCAATCCTTCGCAATTGGGTTGTTTCATCCCCCAATTATGCAGTCTATGACGAGGAAGCTGCAGTGGGTACTGTGCGGACCAAATGAACAGCTTGATGTACTTCATTCAATTCATTCTTGATCCTTCCATATAGTTCCTCCTGCTTCTCTCCATATCTCTACAAGATGTCCTTGAAAGCATCCTCCATAGCTTCGTGGACCAGAATGATGTCATCCTTAGTGAGAGTGGCCTTCAAATGGGGCTTATTAGCGCACGTCTTCTTCCTTCCTGAGGGTTTCTTTGGAGAAAAATTCCTCTTCTATGGTGTCACTATCGCAATAGGGGGATCTTCATGCAGTGTAGCTTCACCTCTTCCATTCTCTTCTCCCTCATCTCCTCCTCCTTGTCCTTATGCTTCATCTTCTTTTCCACTGATCCAGATTATTTTTGGCACGAAATGAGATCGGAGATATAATAAAGAAATGCAAAGAGATATCGTAGATATTCAATAATATAACCAAAATGTATCGGAGATGCAACCATAAACACAGATATACAGTAATACAAAATTTCTATTAATGAAAGAAATGTACAGAGACTATAAAAATACAGAGTGAAAGACTCGCTAGAATGGTGGCAGCTTATCTCTAAGAAGAGATGTGACGGATACTCGCATTCACAAGAAGATGGTTACAATGAGGCTCTCAAGGCCTTTTTACAATAAACCAGAATGCCAAAACCCTATACATCCAAAAACCTAACCCTAGGAGACGAAGCGCCAAAAGTCATGTGGGCCCTATTTGGGTAAGATGGTGCATCAACTTCCCGGGGTTGTAACTTTTGCATACGATCTCCGTTTTAGGCGTGTGATAGCTCGTTGGAAAGGTATCATCAAGGATATTAATTTTGGGGGGAAAATCATGCCTTCAACTATCATTGAGAACCTCGATCTCGAAAAACCTTCATTTAGGCCCTCAAAATGGCCCCGGAAGTTAAAACCTGCTAAAAATAGTAAATTGCCAAAATTGCCAGAAAGTTGTTTTGAGCCAGTTGGAAAAGGTGGGTGGCCACCGATATCCACCTGGATCATCCACCTGATGAATGAGACCCATTATCTTCAGAAGCATTGTCTTCTTCATCACTCTTTATATCCTAGACTTCCTCCTACTTTTTCTTCTTCATCATCGCACTGGACTATCCGACATTCTCAACTCATGTCACTATGAGGCTTCCTATGGTATCAGTGTCAAATAATTTTGCATCAGTGACAGGTACAAGAAACTCCTCTTTTCATTCCTTTGTAATCTACTCCATGGTGTCATCCATCAGCTTGTAGTACGTCTACAATTATCCCTGGTTCTCATCTATGCACATAATGATGTAGATGAAATGAGGATCTGCGTGGAATTTTTCTATTGGTCAGTTCTGGTGCAGAGTGTGTGGTGTCATGCATGGAAATGATTCAATGGTGACCTTTAACTGATGGTAGTATACATGAAACATGGAATTGGAATGCCATTGCTTCATCATGTCGTTGGTGTACCACAGGGTGGAAAACTGAGCGGCCAATGGCTCTGAAGGTTTGATATCTAGGAAGGTGGCTCCTTTAGGCATTTTCCAAGCGACAAATGTGATCAAAATGATCAACCAACTATAATGGAATTTGTATCCCAAATCCTGGGCTTCACAACAATCCTTCTCTAGCTCATTGACGAGGTAGTTTTCCCAGTTCATCTGCATTCCCTCCACACATTTTCCTGCGAGGTCCACCACGAACCTGGTAACCTGTGTGGGGCAGTTCTTCCTCATGATCTTGCTAGCTAGGAGTTGGCAAGAAAGGTGCACTGCACCATCCTGTATAGATGCTACCTTGTAACTTCACTTTCCTCTTTTGACTTCTCTGTAAGCCTATTTGATGCGATGTGCCGGGGAATGGTCCGAGGCCTTCCCTGGATAAAACTGTTGAGGGTCAAGACCCTTCACACTTAAGCCTATGATCTGGTTTATCAGCACTAGATTCACAGTAATCCTTCTATCGAGCCACAAGTATCTGGCAATATATCAAGATAAGAGGAGTTTAACGCAAGTGTTAACATCCTGGTGGTGACAAAAATGTGGGATCTTCATCACATTCAGCATGGTGGACTGTTCCAACCCCTTAATCCATGGTTGTGAGATGAGGTGAGGCTTATTTTCAGTTGTCTTCGTGAGATAGTGGTGGGGTACCAACATGGTGTATTTCTTTCGGTCTCCTAAATTGAAGCCAATGTTCTTTAATAGTGGGATCTGTCCTAACTGACTCCCAACTATGCATATTCCTTTCCAAATGTATGCAGTGAAAACATCGTACTCAAAATATTAGGGGATACTGTCATGGTTAACAATGCCATCCAAAGGTGGGATATACTCGAGTAGGATCGACAGGATCTCCTTCACATTAACTAGATCACCGCAGTTCTTAATTCGTTGCCCAGTCATGGGGTTAACGCAGCCAGAATGACGTCCAGTCGAAGGGGAATCCTACAGTCCCCTAGTCGACGAATGTTGTAGGTGAATCCCCCTATGAACAAGTGGATTCTCTCTTGGTCTCTAGACTCCTAAGGCCAAGACGGAAAATTTCTTAACATGGACACTGACATCCTTTGAGATCTAATCAAGCTAACATACAAAGGAGAAGAAGAAAGATATGCACCTTATTAACGACGTTTTCCCCTGCAAAGTCCAGGCTAAGCTTCAATCCTGAGCTCCCTGATAGGTTCTGTAGAACAAACAAAGATACAATGGACTTCCTACTCTACTAATATTAGCTCAAATATAAATCCATCTACTGCAGACAAACTCATATGGAACAAACATAAGTTTGAAAGAAACAGGCCAAGCATTGATTATTAATGAGAACAAGTAAAATTAATTACAATCCTTTGATGAAGGTGCAACAACTTCTTCCAGTTCTCCTTGTCCAAATCCTTTGCTCAAGTAATCTCCATTGTTTTCTATATGTTTCCTATGAGAACATAGGTTTCATACCTCTAATCCTTTTCATGTACCTTTCACCATGACAAGGCCTCCTTATATAACCTTGGAGAGGCTCAACCACTTGAGATATATTTGGGATAAGTTGAGGATTCTTCTCCTTTAGTTGAGTATCTTCCCTAAGATCATGCCTTGACCATCTATTCAAATCCAACCACCTTCATAAATTGAGGGATTCTTCCTTGATTTGTCTCAACAAACCCAAAACTTGCTTAGAAAAGGGGCTCCCCCAAAAGGGTGTACAGGGTGCTCAAACACTCCCCCAAAGAGGTCCAGGGAGCACCAGCACTCCCTGACAGTGGGTAGGGGAGTGCTCCTCTCCAAAATCCATTTTTTAGTGGTTCTTTCAGTGGCAAAAGGTTTGTGATCCCTGTCAACTGATTTCTCTTCTTCAAAACTAGTCTTTGAGGTGTCTTAAGTGTTCTTACGATGTCGTTAGAGGCACGACATAGGAAATATGGCAGTATGATGTTTGTGACACTTGCAACACTTGTGGTCAATATGAGACACTTGCGGACAAGATGCGACACTTACAACACTTGTAATGACGATACTTGCGACACTATTGAAGTGAGTAATTTTGGTGTGTAACAGATTCCCCCCCAAAGTATGAAGTTAGAAGACAATGATTACTGAAGTACTTTGTATACTTTTTCGAGCAAGGGTATGGATCCAGAGAGGCTGAAAAAAGCTGCACACAACCATCAAACAAATATTATGACATGTTTAAAACCCAATGCAGGCATACCTATGCTTGAGTGATAAATACTTTTTAGGTATGGTTGCCATAAAATACACTGTGGATCCATAGTTATATTGACAAAATTTATAACCACTGAAGATACAATGTGGATCTATACTCCTATGAACTTAACTGATCGTAGCCATAGAGAATACACAATGGATATATGAGATGACAAGACATAGCCACGACCAATACAAAGTGGATCTATGTAACAATATATGTGTCATAGTTCAAAAGAACTCCTTTGCAACCTAGGAAAAGTATGTACAGAAGTGATGACACTCAACCCAGGGTCTTCTTACCGATCCCAATGCAGTACGAATCTAACCATGCGAATAGATGTCCTGATGTTGAACATGGCAGAAACCACTTGATTACTGGTAAATGAGGTAAATCGTTAACAAGCGCGAGGGAGATCACCATTGATATCAATGATTCCCAAGGTACTCTAGTATATTCCAATGAATGTGAATGAATGAGATGAATTTGAACATCCGTGGAATCATCCGATCAGAGGTCAATGATATAAACCCATTGTCGGACACGAGGAGGCCTGCCATTGAGGCATGCAGGTCCCAAGGTACTAACAGATTTCTAGGTCTAGTTCCCAGATAATGTGTCGAAGTCGACATGAATAGACTCGTCAAAGGAGGGCCTTGATGTATCCCCCATCAATGACATGAAACGGTCACAGATATTTAATTGGTAGATCAAATGAACATGGAATTAAATGGGTATTGAAACAAGATATTTGTGATGGCTGACTCTCGAGGCAGATACTTCCCTTGAACACTGAGGCACAATAGCAAAAACTTGACATGGACCAAAACTTGATGATTCAGTGGATGTTGTGACTTTCATCAGGTGACCTAAAGGAGTAAAAGAAACTTAGAGGATTAGCTCAATGCAGAGGTTTAGCATATTAAAATGTGTGCAAAGAAAAAGTGTTGTGTTCAAGGGCGATCATAAGAGTTACTGGTAGTGTTCTCAAAAACTGCTTGGCTTGCTTCCTTCAATTTTTCCCCCATCTAGATAGACACGTACCTCTTTTTAATTTAATGAGATCGATGAGGGTAACACATGCTCTATATGACTCACCTTCGGTAAGTCCCTCTTCCTTTGTTTAACAAACTAGAATAAGTAAGGGTTCGATCCCATATGGGCCCTTCAATGTATGATTGTTAACAAGTCCAGAGAAGGTAAACTCGGTGGTTTTTCATATTTAGAGAGTCTGAAAACAACTTAAATATGACTCTAATGTTGTCCTTTTTTGTAATGTTGGTCTCGCTGTTGGTCACTATAATTGCTTAATTAATTTCAAACAACCA
This sequence comes from Picea sitchensis, assembly GCA_010110895.2. Classification (NCBI taxonomy): domain Eukaryota; kingdom Viridiplantae; phylum Streptophyta; class Pinopsida; order Pinales; family Pinaceae; genus Picea; species Picea sitchensis. The sequence continues at coordinate 18,651 of SNQJ01S0173855.1, read as the reverse complement.
AGTGAAACATAAATTATCAACCCAGGGAAGTCTTTTGTTTCAAAGATAGCTGCGCACTA